>JAFVLL020022137.1:88859-153987 GCA_021397915.2 Tor tambroides
TCTTTTTCTCATTTGAAAGCCGCAAACCCTTTTCCATCTCATTTGTCATTCAGTGCCTTCCGGGCGAAAGACATCAGCTAGAAGACGTATCCATTCCTTTTTTCTTTTCATCTATTAATTTGCAGACACCATAAACTCAGTGCTGGAGAATGAGTGATTTAATGATATAATTAATATTTCACATTAAATGAACTGTTAAATATTAAAAGTACAAAGTACATTTAACGTCTTTTTGCCCGGTGGGCTGGAGTTATTATGTCATCATCAGTAGACGTAGATACATTGCTCTAGTTTTATTTGGTGCTTTCATAAGAAATTGCCTTTTTGACCAATTATGAGCCATCTCTTTGCTGTCCCTTAGCTTGCCAAGTTATCAATAAAGGTAAATTTAAACTTTAATACTTTGAATGAAAGTGTTGCCTGTGATTTTCTACCAGTAAACACTGCTCATTCTGAAACTCATCGTAGAGCACTAGGAGTACTAGGAATACGCTTTCCTTTGGGTGCCCTTTGTTTATCGAGTGTCAAAATTGCCTCTTGTTAATAATACAGTAAACGGAACAACTACATATTGTACATAGTCAATATATAAAATTCACACAACCTCTGTTTATGCCAGTTAGGGCTGGGCGATATAACCTCTTATATAATCTTTTATAAAATCTCAATTATTAGAATATCTCAATATTTACAGTATGCATTTGCTCTGAAATGGCTTGGAGGGTGGAGTTTTTCCAGTCACACTTTATTTTAAGGTCCAATTCTCACTATTTTTGCCTCAGTAAACTACTAATTTGCTGCTTATTAATAGTCAGTAAAGTAATTGTTAAGTTTAGGTATTGGGTAGGATTATGGATGTAGAATACGGTCATGCAGAATATGTGCTTTATAAGTACAAATAAACAGCCAATATGTTATTAATAGGCATGCTAATAAGCAACTAGTTAATAGTGAGAATTGGTCCCTGTACTGAAGTGTTACAGTGTTTCCTTTTTAGTTAAAGTTTGTTAGTTTTTTATATAAGTAGTCAGGGCCAGTTTTCCATGGTTTTTCACTAAATGAACACAAGAAAATGTATAGTTTATTTAAATGCATCTGTAAACTAAGGGTCAGTTTTACTAAACAGGGCAAATTAGCGCGAAAGCGCAATTCCAAAACAGCGCCGATGGGTGTGGAAATTTCTGCGGGTGATTTACTAGCAATGCGCAAATTAAACAACACAGACTCAAAATCTCATTTACATATCGACCAGCGCAATATACCAAGCTAGTTAAATTAGCAAATTACCATAGTCGCAAATAAAGAATTAAAAAATAAAGAAGCCACGGTACATAGAAAAGAACCGGAGGCCAAAAAATGAAGGGTTGCAAGAAGTTTTGATAGACCTGGTATTGCGTGACTCCTAGTTGAGGGTTCCAAGTCGTCTTTTATTTCCTGAAGCAAATAAAAATATCATGGCATGGCAAACTATATGTTCGGATAAGTGTTCTTCTGGGATTGCAAATAAATTAGTGTGTGTTGAAAAAATCCTCTCCCTTCTACCACACGCTCTCTGTTCTCTGCGGTGCCTCCTATAGCCACAATAATTGCAGCCATTTCAAGTGCAAAATAGTTTAAGACATGCTTTTTTGGGCGTTAAATGATGCAAATACCAGGAATTTGACAAGCGCAAACGTTAGTAAATCTTGTTGCGTGATTCATTTCAATACTCTCCTCCCATAAATTTTGCGTCTGAAAGGGAAACACCTGCAAATACATGTTCAATAAGGTCAGGCGCAAAAATAACTGTGTCCACACCTTTTCAGCGCTAATTCGTCACTGCGCGTCTTTCGTAAATCCTGACAGTACTATTTTTTAACAGCGCAGGCTGTTAGTAAAACTGGCCAATATACTGTACTAATACTATATTTATTATGCCTTGCAGGAACTAAAGTGAACATGCCTGAGTGTTGACGCAAAAGAATCATTGAATCAGTTTTGAACTTATTTAGTGAATTGGATAGTTTGATCTGATTCATTGCAACCAACTCTGTCAACATTTTGTACATTACTGAACATTACACTAATGAAGTTTAAATAAGAATTTCTGAGTGTAGATAAAAGAGGATTGTGAAACTAGTCCAATCACACACTATTTAAGAAATGTTATGATATTTATGATTCATTGCCAATATTTACTATATCGCCCAGCCCTGAAGCCAACTAATACCCGCAAAGACAGAAGCTATAAAGGTTCACTGTAAATTTTGTCTGGTGCTTTCTAAACAAAGGTTTGCATTTTGTGGATTGCATAAATTCAGACAAATTTTGAAATGAGTTGGGATGTTGAAAAATAATTTTGATTCTCATGCCGCGAGGGTGTCTGACTCACTCGCTAGACATCTCTGTGTGTTTCAGCTCGAAAGCAGGAGATCATAAAGGTGACCGAACAGCTGATTGAATCCATCAACAACGGCGACTTTGAGGCTTACGCGTGAGTGAGCGGTCAAACCTGTTGCTATGACAACCACAGCCCCCTTTAAGAACGCTAATGCTTTCCTTTATTTTCTCTTGATTACTGAGATTATATTTAATAGTCACCTTTTCACAACAGGTGCTCCATCTATATTTAGATCCAAGCCTCACTTAATTACAGGTTTTGATAGGCAGATAGCAGATCGGAAGGAAATTCAGAGGTTTCATCAACGACCACATATGTTCAAATTGACTATTAACAGTCTAAATTGGAACGGAACACTTCTAGTGCTTTTTTTTTTTTTTTACCAATATCTGCACACAAATTAAGACTTTTAGCTTTACTTTCTACTCTTTTTCTCACAGAAAGATTTGCGATCCTGGTCTTACTTCCTTTGAGCCAGAAGCTTTGGGAAACCTGGTGGAGGGGCATGACTTCCACAGGTTCTACTTTGAGAACGGTATGTAGATCCATATATTTTCACACTCAAAACTTAAAGAGAATATCGTTTTACAACAGTATTTTGATCACTGTTATTTCTTTGTCATCTCCTTTAGCACTGTCCAAAGGTAATAAACCGGTACACACTATCCTGCTGAACCCACATGTGCACCTGATTGGAGAGGATGCGGCATGTATCGCGTACATCCGTCTGACCCAGTATATGGATGGCAGTGGGATCCCACGCACCATGCAGTCAGAGGAGACCCGTGTCTGGCACCGTCGAGATGGCAAGTGGCTGAACATACACTTCCATCGCTCTGGAGCCCCCAGCGTGCCCATCAAGTAAGATTCATAGAGCGTCTCGACTGTTTAATGTCCTGTGTGATGATGTTCATGATCACAAAAGAGTGAAAAAGTTTTTAGCATTTAATTTTAAAAGGTTTCTGTGCAAAAATTTTAAATACATATACTTTTATTCAATAAGGATGTATTAAATTGATCATAAGTAACTGTAAAGACATGTATAATGTTGCAAAAGATTTCTATTTAAATAAATGTTGTTCTTTTGTACCTTCTGTTCATCAAAGAATCCTGAAAACAAATGATCACAGTTACCCAAAAATAAGCAGCGCAATTGTTTGCAACACTGATAATAAAAATACAAATAAATAAATATGTTATTTATTTTAAATAAATATGTTGTGTTAAATGAAGAAATAAAATAAATAATATATTTTTACATATATTAAAATAGAAAAGTTATTTTAAATTGTAATAATATTCAACAATATTACAGTTTTTGTCAAAAAACAAACAAACAAAAAAACAGCCTTGGTGAGCAATAGAAACTTCCTTCACAAACATTCAAAATTTTGAATAGTATTGTATATTTGAGGACACATATGCAGAACTAATGACTTGAGAATGACACTGTTATTGCTCCTAGTTGGGCAAACTAAAGAAATATCACATTAACATTACTTCATAATTTAGTGGAATTTGCTAATTCTAATTGAATAGCGTGCTTATTTCTAAATGTTATTGATGTGTGTTTGTTTGTGTGTATATTTTGTAGTTAATGGAATATTAAGCTTCAATTTTTCCCAACTGAGGAGAAACCATCAGCAAAAACCCAACTGTCTGTCAGTCAAGCTGGAGGTGTGTCTTCTAAGCCACACCTACTTCCCAACAACCACGCCCCTCTCCCCTCCCCCCTCGAGGGTCGTTTACATGTTATCGCACATGGACCAGAGAGTTCAAACATTTTGCTAAAGGTCATCACCTACACCAAAATCCGTGGGCCATTCGCATATATGGACATTATTAAAAGGAGTGTATTTTTAACATTAACAGATATCAAAGAGAATGTAGCATATATGATACATCAAACATTGACAAGCATTGGGTAATGCATGGAGGACTATTTTTTGAATGACCATGCTATTATTTGTTTCTTTTTGCTCTTGTTTATGTTGTGTAATTCATGGTTTCCTTATCAAATTGTTTATTTCTATCAATATCATAAGGATCTGATGTGGTAATGATGATAGCGATTATCATCATTATGACCCAACATATCTAGAAGTATCACCTTATCTTCAGTTCGATGTAGCTTAATTTTCCTATATTGAGTGGCTGTGAAAATAATATCCTTTGACTTTATATCATGGCTGTATGAGAAAAAGAAATATAAGTAGCTTATGAGAAACTACATGTATCATTTTCACACATATTTGTGCTTTTTATTTATCTTGACATAATTTTTCGCCCATGGCAAGAAGAGCGAAATTGAGCCGAGCCTGATTTACAAGCATGCACACTGCCCCTAGTGGCGTCTGTGCGCCACTCAATCGGAAGATGTCATAGAAGGTGATGTCGGAACGGAATGGTCTTCCTTGAGGAAAAACCTCACCACTACTGGACTATGCTAACACCATGCTTTCCGTTTTCTCCGTGTTCCTTTTTCTCTTCTTAAAGACATTTCCTCTGCTGATACTTACAGAACCTCAATGCCAATATGAGGATGTGAACTACATAATTTGTTGCCATGGTGGCGCTAGCAAATCAACATATTTAATGAAAAATACAATAAAGGTGTGATATGTACTGTAAGCATGACGTCATGTTTCAGCTTTCTCTTCGCACACAACCATTAAATAATGACCATGACGTGACACTTATACACTTTTATTCTCGTTCAGCCATATACACACACTGCAGCCATGGTATAGTGTTTAAATGTCTTTTTTAAAAGTCATATAGTAAACTAATACATGCCTTTATGGATAGATATTTATGTACTATATATATATATGCATATTCTTATCTCCACAGACACAGAATGCGGATTCAGTAAATCAAACGTGGGCCAGTCACAGTGAAAGTAGTAGCAGTGTTCAACTTAATGACATTGCTCAGTTTAGAGGATGACTTTTGAAATGCTGTTCCAGGACCAGTTTCCCAAATGCAAATTATTATAAGGGGAAAAAAAAAAGCATAGCTGGCCTCAGATCAGCAGCAAAAAACAACCTCTGCTAACACAGCTGTATTAATCTGCAGTTAAAAGGAAAAGTCATTCAAATATCACATCGTACGCTCTCCTTACCAACAGTCTCAACTGAAGCCAAGTTGTGATTTGGTAAATCATAATGAGAATACTCCCACTTATATATAATAAATGAAATGCATCGAAATAAAACACTATTTTTAAAAAAAAAAAAAACACACATCCCTTATGCTCACTTCCGAAACCAGTAACATTTTAAAAGCATTCACCATCATAAATACCTCAGAGCAGGATTCCTCGACACATACTGATATTGAGCAATATGTACAGAACAAAATGAATATAAATTGAAAATAAAAATCACATTTCTGATTTCACACACACACACACAAAAACACTCAAAAACACATACGTAAATAAAATAAATTCAGATTGAAAGTTAAAAATAGAATAGAATATGTGTAACTGATTACTTGAATCTGATTCCACCTTCGCTTCCTGAGTCCCTCCTGAAACACTTGCTAAAGTGAGATTAAAACCATAAAGCGCATGGTTAATGTGTTCTATTACAACAAAAAGCTGCGCTGAAATGTGATGACGACGACTAGAATTGCTACAGATCACAGACACAAAGAGAGAGGTGAGACGAAAAAGACAGAAAAATGACAGTCGTCTAACCACAGAAAGAGTCTGTTATTAATAAGTGACTGCTGCTAGCTAAGCATGCCTGCTAATATCCTTACAGGTGGCTAATGTGATCTACTGTCATTTTAAAAATGCATATTATATATACTCTCCATGGATAGAATACACAGACACACGATACCCCAACAGCTGATAAAGAAGGCAAGAAGTTTTCAGACATCTCAACCGCTGAGATCAAAATAGCATGTTCATGATGTGGTGATATAATGCAACGATATTCAATAGTTGTGGTAGGCAGTGCAGTACAGGTTCTGTTAGTTCAAGCTTAAATGTTCTGAGTATGAACAACCAGCACTTTTTTTTTTTCTCTGTTTTGATAAAACATTTTTGGTTATTGTGATTTTTGTGTGTGTGTTCATAGGTGTTATAACTGAGGGATTTAAAAAGCAAAGGAAAGGAAAGGAAAGGAAAGAACACCATTTGGTCACAAGTGAAGGACAGAAACAGATAAACACTTGTGGTAAACTGGGGAAAATAAGGAGGGAGAAAATATTGTCCGTTGACTTAAACTGGGCAAAGATCCAGTTTGACTGGACAGGAAGACTGGAAGTGGCAGGAGTGAAGTGCACTCTGGGATTGCATGAGCATGGTGCATAGGAGTGGTTAGAAGAGCAGACAGGCTCAAAGAGAGGAGCGATGGAGATAGGGAGAGGAAAATGAAGGGGGAAACCATTACTCGGACTTCTCTTCGGCTTCCTCCCTCTCTTCCTCTCAGTCGTTTTGGGCACAGTAGTGGTGAATGAGGTGATGGAGGTGATGCTGTAGGTTGTCACAGGGCTCAGACCTATCGTCTATCTGCTCCGTGCACACCTGCTTCTGTCCCCCAGCATCCCTCACTACTGACCTCCTGTGGGTCCTAGACTTCTGCATCCTCGTCCTGTGAGTGAGAAAGAAAGAAAGAAACAGGGTAATCAATGCTTTTATGTCTAGTACAAAGATTCAGAGTTTGAAAAAACATGAATTTTTCTTTTTAAGTGTACATTTAAGATGCAAGTGCACATATAAGATTCTTTTAAGTGTGCATTCAGAAGACTGATAGGAAAGGGGAAGAAAAATGTTATTAGAGAGAAATGAAATGTAAAGACATGCTTCGTTAACAAATATACACACATCAATGCCAAATATAGAAATTCTCTACAGAACATTTGCATATATATTACATACAGTACCAAACATTGGGTAAGATTTTGTTGTTGTTGGTTTAGAGATTAATACTTTTATTTAACAAGGATACATTTTAATTTATTAAAAGTAACAGTAAAGTTTACTATTATTAATTAAATTCTGTTGATATTTGTCACAGTTTCCACAAAATTATTACATATTTTCAACCATTTTCAACATTGGTAATAATAAACGTTTCTTGAGCACCAAATCAGCATATTAGAATGATATCTGAAGGATCATGTGACACTGAAGACGTTGCCACCACAGGAATAAAATACAATTTTAAAAAAATTAAAATATAAAACTGCTATTTTAAATTGCAATAATATATCGCAACATTTCTATTTTTACTGTATTTTTGATCAAATAAATGTAGCTTTTGTGAGCATAAGAGGCTTTAAAAAACAAAAAAAAAAACATACTGACCCCAAACTTTTGAACACCGTTTAGTTTTTTTTTTTTTTTTTACTTCTACTTGCCCCCATACACACACTTTCACACTAATATGCACACAAACACCATGCCTGTCTCTCAAACCTCCTGATCACAGATCCATCAGGCTGCAGTATTTCTTGCTCTACCACTCGAGGGATCTGCACCTTCCTAAAACCTCCAAAGTAGCCTAGAGCCTGAGGGAATGAGGCACACACTACATTAACACTAAATTATATATTAGAAATAATATTATAATAGTCAGAACAGCTGTTAGTCACAGATGTAATTACTTTCTCAGGACCAGCCATGGCATTTATATAATTTTATCACAGGTTTCTGGTTGCATAACATAAAAAGCTTATAAACTGGAACAAACTGTGAAAGAACTTTTGGTTAGAAAAAAAAAATATTACAGGCATAATATTAGGACAGTGGTAATTCTGCACTTTTCCTCATTGAAATGACCCTAATCTTTAAAATCTGATGTTTTATAGATGTAAGAAATGACTGCTGTGATTGGCAGCTCACCTGGGTGAAGTCCTCCCGGGCTGAGGGCAGGTCTGAGGCAAGATAAGGATCCCCTTCATGCTTTTCCAGCTGTTCTCCATGTAGCATCATCGTCTGGACCACCTGTCTGACCTCTTGACCTACAGCAGATTCACCCTTTGAAGATGACATGCCATCTTGCTCATGGAAAGTCACCTGAAATGAAATAAAACATTTTTCATAATGAGCAAAACTCATTAAATGGCCATATTCAGATTAAGTGATCTCATTAAACTAAGATTAAGTTGATTTAGTTTTAATTTCATTACATGATTAAGTAATCAAAGCATCACACACCTCTGTCTGATGTCCTTCGCTCTTCAGTACTGTCCTTTTTATTACTTTTGAGTATCCGTCCCCCAGTGCCACATTGACAGGCTGCTGGGGGGAGCCCTCCATCCTCACCTGCTCTGTCTCCACCCCATCAGATGACACACATCGTCGAATGACCTTCCTGGTCACCTGAGAAGGTGAGAGAGTAAGATAAACAAATTTGTATGGATATGATGTATTTAGCATAAATCCATTGTTGATCAGTCAGTCGGAAGGAAGGAAGTGTAGATAGATGGGTGGATGAAAGAGTGAATGGATGGATAGATGGATGAAAGGGTGAAATTGTGGATGGATTGAAGGATGGATGAATGGATGGATGGATGAACGGGTGAATGGATGAAAAGGTGAATGGATGATGAATGAATGAATGAAAGGGTGAATGGATGGATGGATGAACGGGTGAATGAATGAATGAATGAATGAAAGATTGAATAGCCGGATGGATGAAATGGTGAATGAATGAAATGGTGAATGGATGGAAGGATGAATGAATGAATGAACGGGTGGATGGATGGGTGAATGAAAGAGTGAATAGATGGATGGATGGATGAATGAATGAATGAATGAATGAATGGATGGATGGATGGATGGATGGATGGGTGGATGAAAGAGTGAATGGATGGATAGATGGATGGATGAAAGGATGGATGATGGACGAATGGATGGATGCATGGATGAAAGGGTGAATGGATGGAAGGATGATAGTAGGAATGAATGAATGAATGATGGATGGATGGAATGAACGAATGAATGAATGAACGGGTGAATGGATGGATGGATGAAAGGGTGAATGGACAGAAGGATGGATGAATGAATTAATTAATTGGGATGAAGGATGGATGCATGAAAGGGTGAATAGATGGATGGATGAAAGGGTGAAAGGATGGATGATGGACGAATGGATGCATGGATGGATGGATGGATGAAAGGACGGAAGGATGGATAGTAGGAATGAATGAATGATGGATGGAATGAATGAATGGATGGATGGATAGATGAAAGGTGAAAGGATGGATGGATGGATGAAAGGGTGAATGGATGGAAGGATGGATGGATGAAAGGGTGAATGGATGAATGGATGGATGGATGGATGCATGAAAGGGTGAAAGGATGGATGATGATGATGGACGAATGGATGGATGCATGGATGGATGAAAGAGTGAATGGACAGAAGGATGGATAGTAGGATGAACGGAAGGGTGGATGTCTGTTGGAGGACCATCAAAATAAAAATGTTAGAAGACTGACTGGTAGTTGACATGTAATTGTAAAGTACCTTATAATTAGTAGAATGTCTAGACATGGACTATATAAAATAAAGTGTTTCCAAAGATAGATGGATGGATTAAATGAAGAATGGATTAAAGGATGGATGAATGGATACATGAATACTGCAAATCTTGGAGGTTTACCTTCTTCACAACCAAGTTTCCCTGTGCATCTGTGTACTGCTCTTCTGTTACAGACTGTGGAGGAACATCTGGAACATCATCACCCTGTAGAAGAAACCAGACACTTAATCAGTGCATGTCAATGTTTAAAGCAGTGTTCACCATAAGAGGAAACAGCTGCCCTGGCTTCAGTAAAGGTTAGGGTTAGCATAAGAGGAATAATAAAGAAATAATGTTGAAAATATCCATCCAATTTAGAAAGGAGCACACTTCCTGTAGAAGTTGTCCATTTTATGGTGATTAAGTGTCAACAACGATATAACAATACAGGGGAGATTATTTGTGTGTTCTTAGCTTAAAATGGACAACTTCTACAAATAATTAAGGAGCAGGGAGGTTAAGTCACAGCTGAAAATGCAGGATTTTTAAATCAAATCCGTTTCCAAAATAAATCTTAGAGCTACATGAAAAACCATCACACAGCTTGATTGGAAATAGGTTATTCAGTAAGCCTAGGCCAAAGCTGTACACCAAATGTATGTTAAGAAACACTGCAGCTTTCACACTGAACCTCCAAAATGGAGCAAGTGATCTTCAGTCATAGATATACCTGAATAATTATTCTCCTTCGTACCACTCTGGTGGTCACCACATCCTCATCAGAGCTATCCGACAGCACACCTAATGCCTCATCAATCTCCTAACCAAGCAGTATGTATGAAAAATCATGCAATAATATAAGACTGAAATGTACATTAAATGTATAAAACATAAAAATTAATACATTTAACAAATGAATGCAATGCTTCCCCCTCTGGCAAAACAGCATAAGATATAACATTATAATAATTATGATAATCAAATATCAATAAGATCAAATGGCAATTCTTTTTTTTTATCAAAAACACAACAGAAAAACAACAGAAGGGGCAACAAAAGATTGTTAACTTGACCCAACATGCACCATTTTTAAACAGATTTCTTGTATGAAACAACTGCGTGGTAAGAAAGTTACTTCAAAACCAGCAATCAGTTGCTTAGTTGTTAGTGTAAATATCTATGGAAAAAAAACCCACTTACAGATAAGGTAGTTTTCTCTCACTTGCAAAATCCTGCAAATTTAGTATATGACCTTACAATGTCATAAATGTAGTACATGCATCAGCACTATTTGAACAAGCTGACAGCAATTATGATGGTGTTAAGGCATGAATGTGACATTATCATGTTTTTATTTTTGCTTGAGCAAAAGGTTTTTAAGGTTTTAAAATTAGTGAAATTGTTAATTCAAAGAAACCAAACACCATCCCTTCAGCAAACTCATTCAGCAGGTAATGGATTAGGGTAGCTCAGAGAAGGATGGGTGGAGGGGGAGGTCATGCTGAAGATGCTTACCCTCCTCAGATCATCATCAACATCATCATTATACTCAGCCCCTCCTCGAGGAGGAAGCTCCTGAGGAGTTTGTGCAGATGATTCCAAACTTTTCTGCTGACATGGAAAGTAAACGTCTTTCTCCTCTGCATCATCATTGGGTTCATGGATGATGAGAGAATCCTCAAAATCTTCACTGTCTGATGACCTGATTGACCAACGAGGGCTCTCATGGGATGACTTATATCCTGAGAGACTTCGGACATTTGGTTGTTGTTGTAATTCATGAACAGTAGAACATAAGACTTTATTACTCAGCGCCATGGCACCTTTCCAAAGTTCGTCTTCTTCTGCTTCAGAATAGTCTGAGATGGCCTGTTTGCAGTCGAAAAAAGTCTCAGAATCAGACTCATCATGTTGTTGAGCAATGCTTAGTAATTCTTTGTGTTTTGGTTTTTCAACTTTGCCAGGTTTTGGCACATCAGAGACTTCTAATTTCACATTTTCACTCAGATCAATTTGAGATTTAGGTGACTCAAATGATGCTTTTTCAACCATTGATTGCAGATTCCCTGTGAATGTGTCTTGGGATACACCAATAATTAATGAAACACTCTTCTCAGCGCTGAGTGGTTGATCAGATAATGGCTGTTTTGGTTGAACTGTTTTCTTAAGTTCCTCAAGCACTGAATTCATGCTGAAAACCAAGGGTTCAGAAGAGTCAGAGAGAAAACGGGCAGAGTGCTTTTCCCCTGGTTTTTGGGATTGTGCACCAGACATAACTGAGTCTGACAGTAGTCGTCTGAACTCTTTGGAGGTCTTGCCTTTGCCATCCTGAGAGAGTGGCGGAGCAAGTACGGCCTCCTGGGAAACAGGTTCCTTAAGTGCTGGATTCATATTCAGAGTGAGCATCAAAGGTTCAGAGGTCTCTGAGAGACACCGGTCAATATGTTTGTCTTCTGAGTGTTGGGTTGCACTAGAGATTATTGATTCAGACTGCAGTCGTCTTAAACCTTTGGACCCCACTGCCTCCTGTGATACAGGTTTCTTAATAGTTGCTGATACAAATTCAGAAGACTTCTCCCTGAAGTCAAAATGTTGACAAGTTATGACTGTTTCTGGTGTTTGTGGGCTGAGGTCAGAATTACAGAAAGGTGAAGTTTCACTCAGCTGTGGAGTTTCACTTTCAATCCTCATGTCCGAGTCAGTCTCAGATTGGGACAACAGCTCTTTCTTAAAGTCATGACTTTCATCTATGAGAGGTTCAATGGTTAAATCCAATTGTGTACATACTTTTCCCTCCTCAGGACTATATTCATCTTCCTGATCACCACAATGGTCCCCTAAGGTTTCTGGATTTTGCTCTGGAGACTCTAACAGTTGCAGATGTTGTTCATGGGAATCAGTTTGTTGGTCTATCCTAGGATCAACTTCAGGTTCTGAAGGTTGCTGTGGGGAGCTGTTGGTATTATATTGTTCTTGAATTAAAATTGTGACCTCGTGATGGGTAGATGACCGCAGTGATGCAGAGTCAATTGTAGGAGGGGATTCAACAAAATAGTGCTCTTCTACTCCATGGCTTTCCGATGATGGCACTGGATCCAAATCACTAAGCATTTCTGGGGCAAGAAAGACCTGATCTGATTCTGGAGAGCCCTTAATGAGGTCCGGAGTCACTCTTGAAACCCCTGGATTCACTTCAGCACTGTGTGAGACAGCTTCATCAGCCTCCTTTTCAAGAGCATGATGGGAAAATGAAGGACTAAGAGCATGACTCTGCTCTTGTAGTGAATTTGGGTTTTCAGCACGCACTTGCTGAATCTCATCTTCGTTAAACTCCAACTCTTTGGCCAGCTCTGAAAACAGATTAATGCATAAGCTGTTAAAAAAGAAACAAATCCACTTATGCATTAACATGTTTTTTTTTTTCTTTTTCAAAGCTTTTTCCATTTTCTTTTTTTTTTATTTACATTTTTTTTTTAGAAGAAAAATGCTCTCTTGCTCCCAGGATGCTAGACTTTTGTGAGCAGTTGCCACAGTGTTGCTCTGCTGTTGCTACAGTATTCTGGGTGGTTTTTAGTATGTGGTTATGTGGTTACTAGAATGCTCTGGGGGTTGCTAGGGTATTTACTGCCCCAAAGTCTGTTATGATATCTGGTCAATGTAACTTTATGCAATGTAAGAGGTAGTTGATGATCTGACTACTTGATATTTATATTCTATATTGATAAACTAAATATACTATTGATATACTCACCTGTCCAACTAAAACCTAGAAGGTCAGCAATGATGGCCAAAGTCTCTTCTTTCCTATCTGCATCATCATGCCAGTCCACTGTAAACATAAGTCAGAGTATTTTCATTAATACTTAATGAAATGGATTCAAACACACACAAGAAAAAAAAAAAAAAAGAAGTGAAGGATTAAAAAAAGAAGATTAAACAAACTCATTTTCATTTCTGATATAAACTAAATGGTCTGTTTGAACTATTTATGACTTTGTATTATGGGATGTGCACTAAAGATACTTGAGATATCACATAAATGTGTGAGTAGAGCTGTTGTAAAGTCTTTATATGTTTATAAATAATTAAAAAATTCATTTAAACCTCTAACAGTGGGATCAAGAAATGTTAATTGAAGCTAGGTTGGACAACATGGTGACTGAAGATCTGTTGAAATAATATATGCCATAACATTCTTTTAAAACTTTTTACACAAAAAGTGCCCTTGTCATGGTTGTTTTATTATTCCTAAGTATAAACATGCAGTAGTTAACATGCAATGCACAGGAAACTGTATTATTAGCAAATAAATGTAGACAATCAATCTTGAGATTTCAGTTTTCATGTACACACTGATATGCAAATGAATAAAACATGACATAAAAAGTCACAAAATATGACACACAAACACAATGACATACAAGAAAACATTGAGAGACAAAGAGACAAAGTACAGCACAAAACACAAGATAACACAGAACAAGAAATAATATTAAAAAATCATAAGAAAAGAGACTGGCATAGAGTAAATTTTGGATTAAGTAATACGGGGGGCAAGTGCCAAGTAGCGGTACCTTTACTTTGGTCTGGGGTAGTGCTGTCTGAGATTCTCTGCATCTGTGTCTCCACACAATCTTCCCAGTTGGGCCTTGACTCAAAGACATCATCGCCTACAGCTGGGGGTCGAATTGCTTTCAAACTACTTTCTATTCCTAACTCAACAGAGGCTCTGTCTCCTTTGGTTTCATCATGCTCTGTGCTCCTTGAAGAGTCCAAATCCTGAGAGAATTCAGCAGGAAGTTCAGGTTGACTGGATACAGCGTACTGTAGGTTAGGAGACTGTGTCGGTGATACAGGCATCTCTGAGGATGAAGTCTTTGGTTTGGTGTAGCTGCTGTCTATTTTAGTGTGATCATCCACAACAGACACAGACCATTCTGAGTCACCAATATCTGCTACAGATTTAGGCCTTTGATTCTGTTCAATGGAGTCCCCTTGTCCTAAAACTTGGTCAAAGCTGGCTGCTTTTACAGCTATTTTTGGTTTAGATGTTGTGTCTTCAATTTCAGCAAAAAGGTCCTTGGATGGAGTGTACATTGAAGGTGATGTCTGGAATTGCTGTTGACTAACAGTATGAACTGAGGCACTAGGGGAAATTGTAGATACTTGGGTGGATATGGGCATTTCAACAACAGAATGCTGTTCATCTTCCACCGAAGAGTCAGAGGATTCCAGGTCTTGCTCAGAATAAACCGTTCGTGTTACTGTATAAGTGGCAGTGTCAACATTCGGTATTAATGTGTCTTCACAGATTACATTATCCTCTGTGGGACTCTTTGGTTCACTTCGGATAGGAAAATCATTCCATTCTGGATGTTCTGGTTGAATAATTTTGGTTCCAGTTTTACTAAAGCCATCAGGTTCCTCAGTAATTCTGTCTTGATGCACTAAACCATCTGTGGGCATCTCAAATGAAGCTACTGCAACAGACTCACTAGCACTGAAATTGACTTGCTCAAATTCTTCACCTGAATCTTCATTTATTGGAAAAAAGACTAACCTTTCTTCTTCTTCCTCCATGGTCCTTTTGGTCATGTCAATAGCGCCACCTCTGGTCATCTCAAATAGCTTTCCCTCCTGGAAGAGGAAAGGATTTGGTGTCCCCTCTTCAGTAGGGGTTCGTCCTGGAGTTGTGTCAGGTGTGGTTCCATGGGAACGTCTGTCTATACACAAAGCGAGTATCTTCTGCTCCTCAGCCTCAATTTTTGCATCGAATGCCTCATCGTCTTCCACTTCAGCACTCCAGGGAACCAAGTCTCTTGGAATAGATATTGGGATTTCTTCTGGCTTCTCTTCAATGTCCTCTTGATAAATACATAAATCTGGCTGGGATTCATCCTGCACTTCCTTTGTAACAGCGGTAGCACCTACATTGTCGATGGGAGAAACTGGTTCAAGCACTTTTTCAGAAGATGTGCTCTCACCTATAAACTTAGAATCAACATCACCATCCTTCTCAATGCCCATTTTGCTCTCTGCTGATGTAATAATGAGATCCTCATTAGTTGTAGTCTCACCAATCACTATACTATGGTACTCTGAAGGTAACTGTTCATAGTCTTCCTCCTCGTTCTCTACATATGTTTGCACAGATGGTATGTCTATGCATGTCTGTAAATCAACAGTCTTTAAATGAGTATGTTCCTCCTCCATTTTGTCTGTGGTCTCTAAAACCTCAGTGGTTTCTCCTGAGACCTTGTGAGTTGATTCATCCAACTCCGGACTGTCGTAATCATCATCTGACAATGAGGAATGTAAGGGTAATACCGGGCCAGATTCAGCAGGGTTCTCCAAGTACTGCTCTTCTGATGTTATGGTTAACATTGTGTTAAAGTCTAGTGAACTTTTATGTGGTGACAGCACTTCTTCCTCTTTTGGTTGTTTAGAGCCACAATCAAAATCAAATTTTACCTTTTTAACTTTTGCATCCTTTTCCATTTCATCAAATGTTTTGATCTTTGCAGCCATCTTAAACATCTCTTCTTCTGGAGTGAATTGCCTTTGTAAAGCATCAAAGTCATGAAGCTCCCCACTGTCAATCACCTTTTCTTTTTGCTCCAGGGTCATGGAAATGCACTGCATATCTAAGGTCTCATGGGAACCTTTGGATGACTCACTTTCTAAATAAATATTTTGTTTAGAAATTATTTCTTTTTCCCCGGAGTCAGAAATGAAAGCCTGACTTGTTGAGAAGACCCTTTCAGTGTAACTCAGCTGACCAGATTCTTGACCAGTGGGACTTCCCTCTAAAGAGTCTTGACATGGGGACTCCTTGGTTGGGCTTGGCTCAATAGAGTCTGGGGATTTTTGGGATGATCCATCTTCTCTGATGGGAGTAGTTTCAAGCGAGTCTGTTCTACAAAGAGTTTTAGTATCACTCATGGTTGCAGGCTGCAGAGAATCCAAACTAGAAGGTCTCTCTGGTGCATCTTGACTGTGTTGGCTATGTTGTGGTATCTTCTCAGACTCAGTAATTACATCCGATTTTATCAGCTTCATGCTATCTTTACAGGTTAAATCACTTTTCATATCATGTGCTGATATTTCACTCCCCAGTTTCATAACTTGAATTATATTTTGAACTATTGTCTTTGAATTAGCAGAGGACGGTGACTCAATACTGGTGGATGGAGAAGATGATTCAAACTTAGAATCATGAGGTGATTCAGTCTTGCTTTTTATGGAGGTTACTGAACATAATTCACTCTTGTCACTCTCCGCTCTTTCATGTAATGTCGAACTTGATTGGTGAGTTGTCTCCTGAATTGTCTCCTGATCCCCTGGATATCTGTCTTCTGTTTCTTTACTAGTTGTACTGGAAGAAAAAATGACTTCAGGACTATTTTGAGGGGTTTCAGCAAGTCCCTCATGTTTCTCACTGTCACCTGTGCTGGAGTGAGGAGTCCTTGTCCCTATACTATTGCCAGGAGAGTCTGCCAAGGCCTCGTGCTTGTCACTATCAGGACTTTCTTCCAGTGCTCCATCATGAATTTCACTTTGACGTAAGGGTTCACCTTGCACCACTGCAGTAGCAAATGCAGTGATTATGTTTGATTTACTTGGATCCACTGCTGCCTGGTGTATCTGCTCCTCATCTTCCAAAGAAAGGCCATCACTACACATTAAATAATGTTTACTTACTTCACCTGAAGTTCGCCTAAAGAGCAGATATTCAGGATTTTCCTCAAGTTCTGCCTTAATATCTGCACTGAAATCCTCTGATGGTTTCCTGTCTGGGCTGATCTGAGGTTCCACAGATAATCTCCTGTTCTGGCAGATCTTATCTTCATAATACATTCTCTCATGTATCAACCGCGGGTCTTCGTTTCTTAATAGTTCAGAACATATTTGTTGTTCCTCAGTTTCTGGTTCCTGAGATGGTTTTCCATTTTGGTCATTTGCTGTATGTTTACCGAGCAGGTCTTCTGGAGAGCTTTTCTCTTCAAAGTTAAAGATAATGTTGGAAGTTACAGCTTGATCACCTTCGATTTGGATGATCGTCAGTGGTTTTTCATGTACTGCTTCACCATCATCGATCATTGGTTTATGCTGAATTGTGTTTTGGTCAATATGTGATGATTCTCGAAGGATCTTGTTTTCTCCAACAATTTTTTCTTGTAAATGCTGGGTTGATTCTGTAATTTGGTTATCATATGTTGAAGTAACCTGCATCACATCAGAACTTGCTTCAGAGGGTATAGTTGTAATTGCTCTTTCTTGTAAATATTGAGTTGTTGCTGTCATTTGGCCATCATATGTTGGGGGAATCTGCACCACATAAGGACTTGGCATTTCAGAGGTTACAGTTGTAATTGTTCTTTCTTGTAAATGTTGAGTTGTTACTGTCATTTGGCCATCATATGTTGGGGGAATCTGCACCACATAAGGACTTGGCATTTCAGAGGTTACAGTTGTATTTGCGCTTTCTTGTAAACGTTGAGTTGTTGCTGTCATTTGGCGATCATATATTGAGGGAACCTGCACCACATCAGGACTTGGCATTTCCAGGGTTACCGTTGTAATTATTACTGTGTAAATGTTGAGCTGTTACTGTCATTTGGCTATCATATGTTGGGGGAATCTGCACCACATAAGGACTTGGCATTTCAGAGGTTACAGTTGTATTTGCGCTTTCTTGTAAACGTTGAGTTGTTGCTGTCATTTGGCGATCATATGTTGAGGGAACCTGCACCACATCAGGACTTGGCATTTCAGAGGTTACCGTTGTAATTGTTCTTTCTTGTAAATGTTGAGTTGTTACTGTCATTTGGCTATCATATGTTGGGGGAACTTGTATCACATCAGAACGTGCTGCTTCAGAGGTTACAGTCGTAATTGCTTTATGTTCAAAAAGTCCAGACTTGCTTTTCGATGGATCCTGGCCAGTCTGAAAAGCCTTCATCAGCTCTCTTACAGACATAGTTTCCTCTAGCCGTTCCGTCTGTGACTTTGGGGATCTAGGGGATTTTGGAGGAAGCTTGGCTGATTTTTCTGTCTCTGTGACATATGGCTTACTCTGGGAAGTACTCACTGTTTGGGATTTCCACTTTTGACTGTCCACCTCATTCTCTTCTTCAACCTTCTTCTGCAGTGCCTTAACCTTGTCCTTAATGGATCCAATCGGAGTTTCTACAACTCTAGGAGACACAGGAACAGGTCCAAAGACAGGTTCAGATCCACCGATAACTGCATCTTCATCAAGAGACTCCTCAGACTGACTCCTACTCATCCTTTCCAAGTCATCCTCTGAACTGCCGCTTGCAAACGCCCTCTCTTTACGCTTTTTCCTTGCTGGCTTTTTGATTTCTGCTGGACGGTGTTTACCACGTGTCACAACAACCTCTTTAAAGCTTTCTTGAACACTATCCACATCTTGTGAATCATTAGATGGTACAGGTGTTTCCTGCAGACACTGTTCTAAGTCACTGCTGAGATATGAAATCATACCTGAAATATCCCTCTTAGGAGGAGAACTTGATATAGTCTCTCTTGTGATTCGAACTTCTGGAATGAGTGCCTCTTGGACTTCAGTGATATTTTTGCTTTTGGATTCCTCAAGATCTGTCTCACTGAGAAGTACCCACTCCTCATCATCAACGGTTACAGATCTCCCAATAGCACTTTCCCTCTTCGTATCATCCATTGTTCTGTCACGAAGAATCTCTTCTACCTTCTCCAAGTCCTCTTTCACTTTTTCAACAATTTCAAATGGCTCATCCACTTCTTCATCACCAGCCTTGTCTGATCGCTCTCCGGGACCAGAGGAGCACAATTTTTCCAACTTTTCAGAGGTCAGAAGGACAGACACTTTAATCAGGTCCTGCTTCATTTCAGAAACCTCTGAAAGTAGATCTGGACTTGCGAGTGTGGCAGGATCATGTATGATTTGCAGCATGGAAAGCTCTGTTGACTCAGATCCATCATAATCTTCCATTTGAACAGCACAAATAATTTGTAAAGAACAAAGGGGGAAATGAAGAGGACAAAAGACATTGGAAAACTAGTCAGGGCAGGAGCAATACAAACTGTCTTCAGTTCAGATGATGAGGAAACTACCTGACAGAATGAAGAACATTGCTAGACTTATCTAGATTTGGATCCGAAGGATTTGGGAAGGCATGGGAGCAGTTAAGCAAAGCAAAAGAGAATTACAAAGTGAGGGCAGGAAATGGGCAGGAAATAACTTGCTTAAACATGTTATATTGATTCAAGTATCCACTCATACACTTACACAAGAGGGAAAGTATGAAGAAAAAACAAAGGATAAGTAATACAGAAACCTGTGCACAAAGAACAAATGAGGAAAGTAATCATAACACAGAGTGGAGCTGTACCAATGAGGCATCTCAAGATTGTTCTCGACATGAAGAGCTCATGTCAACACAAACACAGATAGCATTTCAAAGCAATGCCCTTATGCAACACTGAGATACAATCAGAGGCTTTTCCCATAAAACACTTTCAAATTATTAAATGCTATGGCTTTTTAGTTATGCAGATCTTTGAGTCAAACATGGAGTTGTTTAACATATGGGAATTTGTTATAAGTCTGAGGTAAATGATAAGAAAAATTTAGGAAAACAATAAACACAAGTGAACAAAGGAAACAAAGAATGTGAGTGATAGGGATAAAAAAAAGTCACAAATTATGCATATTTCAAAAAAGATATCCTCACATTCAAGCAGACACACTCACACACATACATATACAATAATATAATATGTGTAAGTCAAGTTATTTCCATGCAAAGGAAATGAACCATGCAAAGGTGAGCTTTGTGGCAAGCAAATTAAGTGATTTCATTACAGGCAAAATAATATGTGCCTGGTCAGTATGATTTTGATTTTAGGGAGAATGGTTTGTTTTCCAGTATCTCTTTTGGCATGTAACACACTAAACATTTTAGAAACCATCATGCCAGAAGCAAGATACCATTGTGAGAGAATAGAATTGGATGTAATGTTTCATGAGAACAGCAGACCGTAAAAATAAAAATGGAAGAAGGGATGTTTATCAGCCATAGCATAGCAATCAGGGATCCACAAATGCAATTTCTCTTAAAATCACTTATAAATATGCCAAATATCTTAATGTACTAATACATTGGTTACCTACAGTTACAGGAGTTATGGGCGTTAAAAAGAATGGGAGAAAAAACTGTGTATACTGTATATATATTTTTAAACTAAAAAAAATTGCTTACATTGCTCATGTGTCTTCTCACTCTATGAAGAAATTAGATTGAAACATATTGAGTTAATCAAATGGAAATGGTCTCTTTTGCAAAGACAACATTATTTACAAAATAATTTATTTATTTTTAAGGTGTAACATAGGTATTTACCTCCTCATCTGCATCTTGGTCAGAATCAGATTCCTTAAAAAGTAAGAGTAAAAAAAATCAACTGTCAGATTAAATTTAACTAAACTAAATATATTTTGATTAAAAGGTATTGGTTTTTGTTGTGTATATGCATATGTACAGTATATGTGGTTGTGAGGTAATATCATTATGAAAGTGTTTCTCTTACCTTTGAGTAAACAGGTAGGCAGATATTCAGGTTGCATATTGCATTGTGGTTTAGACTGCGATATGTTCTTGGTTCTTTTGTAAAAGACAACCTGCCACATGGTTCTTGAGTGCTGTCACGTATCTGTTGAAAACAACCAATTTGTAACTCACCACCAACTGACAATTACACAATACTGTGGCATCACAGTTAAACTAGTAGGGAACATTGTGGCGTACATGTTTAAATCTGTAACTCAGTGCCTTTTTGTGCAAACCTCAATATAATATCTACATAGTTATCTACTATAAATAGTGCTACAAATAATAACTTACTTTGATAAAGAGAGAAAGACGGTTTTCCTTAAAGGCATAGAAGCTGAACACATGGTGCTGTCCACTTTTGGTCAGTGGGACCAAATTTCCAAAGCAGTCTGCAAAGATCGGCTTTCCCTCTAGAACCTGTAGAGATAAACATACCACCATGTAGAAAAAGTTCATGTCAAATGCACAAGCAAGACTAGCTAAACCACACTTACCTCAACATCTCGACTACGAGCCACTTCAGTGAAGTTCTCCTGCTGCTCCAGAGTTTTATCCATCTTGTCATCCGTCATACAGAAGCAGCGGAGTCGTGCTTCTATAGGGTCCAATGTCTTGGCGAAGATGACAAACTTGGCCATATAGGGAACACAGATGATCTCACGATAAAGCTGACTGGAGAAGTTCACAGACTCCTGGATCTGACGACAATCTATAAGCCAGAACCTGGGAGGAAAAACAAGTATTAACGATTTGTCAAGGGAAAGCAGTCAACAAACATTTGTCACTGCGTCTGAACTCACCTTGCTGACACATTAGTGGTAAATGAAACACACTGGTTGATGAATGTTAGCGGTGTGGATCCAGTTATGTCCTCCCATTGTGCTGGAGTCGTCCCACCTAGAAAAAGAAAATCATTAGAACTATTTACACCTTCTTATAAAGGCACTTACTTACAAAATATATGTTTTACTCTTTATTCTCACATACCAGTAATGCTACATAATAGTCGTAGAGTGGGTGTACTGTTTGTCCCATCACTGGTTGGGCTTTTAGGGACAGGAATAGTCATGGTGATGGGCTTGTGAAACTTGCGTCTTCTGGGCTCCAAAGTAACAATTGGACTGAATGTAGCCTTATTACCCAGGATCTTCCTCACCAGATCCTCACTGATGGGCTGGGCCTAATAAAGGATGCAATTGATATGTAAGTGGCAGGATGGATGTCTCATTTTCTTTTTCAATTTCATCCCCCTCCCTCTAAACAGAGTAATTTAAGAGTAATATATTACTAATTAGATATTTTACAAAAGAGCATAGCTAAAAAGCTTTTTGCATAGAGTCACACTTTTAATATGAACCCTAAAATAAGACTCAAAGACAAAATAACAATGCATTAGTATTACTTTTTTCAGTGTACCAATACATTTTTTTTACCTTTACATAAAGAAAATTGCTGCTGCAATGATATATATATATATATATATATATATATAGCTCAATCTCAATTGAGTCAGCTTTAATAACACAAAGAAGTTAAAAGTTGTTTGTACTATTGATCTAGAGTGACAAATAATCATAAAAAATGGTACAGTGTTGCCCTCAACATCATTTGTAAGAAAACTGTCTAACACAAATCAAAAGCAAAATTAGAAATGCCGGCAACACCCTATTTTAAGGTGTCCTTGTTACATGTTACATGTACTTACTATAGAATTAGTACAAAATTATGCATAATTACATGAAATAACCCTAAACCTAACCTTATAGTAAGTACATGTTGTTAATTAATATTACTTAATTGTACTTAAATATATCATTACACTGTAACAAGGACACCTTAAAATAAAGTGTAACCGAAATGCCTTCTTTAAACATTAAAATGTCAGTGATGAAGATTGCTTTGCATAGTGGATTACCTGTAGCCCAACGCGTATCCGTTTAGTCAATGCTCCCTCTGGGAACACAGCCTGGACCTGTGGAACAAGTGTGCTGCTTAACACCCCACCCTCTGGACCGATCAGATGACTGTCCTGCTTAATGCGGGACACCACTGCAAAGTATTGTGGGAAATCCCGAGTGATGATGCGGCAGATTCGCTTTTTCTCCAGCTCCTCAGGAGTGTCCAGTTCTGGTGTGAAAATGACAAATCCAGTTGTTCCAAATGACCAGTCTTCATTTTATTTCATTTTAAAGATGCTATCCTTCTGTACCAAACTTTTCAACTAAGCACAGACCTGTTCTAAAATTTTTGAAAGAACTGTCACACAATTCAATGCAATGCAAGCAGTATTTTTCTTTTAATTGGCAAGGATTCATTAAATTGATTAAACGTGACGTATAATACTACAAATAATTTCTATTTCAATGTTGTTCTTTTGAAATTTCTGTTCATCAAACAAAATAGAAACAGCTATTTTAAATTGTAATGATATTCCATAATATTGCTGTTTAGCCCTTGGTGAGCATTTTTTCAAAACTATAAAAAAAAAAAAAAAAAACCATTACTGACCCCAAACTTTTGAATGGTACAGTTCTTACAGTTCTATTAGCAAACCACTTGCTAATTTAAGGTGCGTTACATCCATCAAGTGTCTCCGTGTGTATTCGGGACACACTCACCCTCGTCCATGCCATTGAGTATCTGATTCAGCTCTTCTTCTGTATGCTCACAGTGATGTTCTCTCCAGCTCTCTCCTGTCTCACTGCGCAGAATCACCAACTCCCTCTCTGTCCCACGCAATGCAGCAAAGTGGGGGATCTCCACTATCACAGGCCTGAAAAATAAGGGGTGTTATTTCAGCCAAATGTATGGCTTTGGACTTGTCAAAGTGAGGATTGTTGAGAAACAGATATCGCATCTGTGGAAGACGTAAACACAGGTAAATGTAGCATGCAGCAATGTAGGAACAAAACCATGGGTAACGCCATATACAGCATACTAATACAAGAAAATAACTAATTTAAACTCAAACGATATTCAAAAGTCAACAAGGGAGGTAAAGGTAAATTAATGGAACACCTCTATTTTGGAATGATAAAAACAAACTCAAAAAAATTATAAAATACAGATGGAGGTGTATTTAAAAGAATTAGGGGGGATATGTGACCGGTATCCAGTGGATATTTGGCATTAGGACTCTCCTACCCGAGGAATTTGGTGCCGGGTGGACCCAGCTGCAGAATTCTGCTGACAAGACTTTCACCCTCATTAAGAGGAGGAGGGGCTGTTGGGAGGTGAAGTTTACTGTTCCGATCGCAGCCATTAAAAAAAGATGTAAAAAACAAGGCACACTGTGAACCTGATTTACTGAACTCAGATTTAGTGAGAGAGGAACATCGTTGTCATTCCTCCAAACTAGAGATGACAAGTGTCCCAACCAGGTGAGACAAACACTAAAAGCTCATCCATGAGTTTTTGTCCTAACCAGCTGCAACATTTTGTTCATGGCTTGGTTAAATCTACCTAAAATTGTTTCTTTAATTAATAAATAAAAAAATACTAAAATCTATCCATTGAATCTCATTAGTCCAAAATTCACAAAATAAACATCAAACATCATTTTACTGGCTGAGATTACATTACATGAGATTACATGGACAGCTGTTTTAGCGTAGACAAACAAATTGATTGTCGCTGGAAACTTGTAACATCGCTCCTGGTTAGGACACGTCAAACATGTTGACATACTGCGCTACTTTATCAGTCAAGACGAGACAAAATAGAGAACATTTAACTGCATCATACACAAACAAAGATAGACAAAAATATTCATGGTGATACAGCATACATTTTCAATTTTAGATCCCCTTAGACACCTCCTTACCCAAGAAACTGGGCTCCGGTGGGTCCAACTTCAATGAGCTTGCCTGCGAGCCCCTCTCCCTCCACCATAGGGGGCATAGAGGCCAGCCTGTGCCTCTTCACCAGACGACATGTGACCCGTGTAGGTGCTGAGCACTTTCGAGGTGGCACAATAATGCGTAGTCCATTGTGACGACAGCCACGCATGGCTCCACCACGGGCATCCACCATGAAACTGACCAGGAAGCTGTTTTCATAGAACAGCATGTGACAGTGAAACACACAACACAATGTTTAAAATCTTCATTAAAACTATACAGAAATGAAATACTGCAATAAATGCATTACATTCTTGTTTATAAACTTACAGAAGCCACCTAGGCCATGCAATATTATTTTTCGGTCTGTTTTTCTAAACTTACTTTATAGGCTCTGTGGGCTTCTATATGTTTGTAAACAGTTATTAATTTTGCAATTACACACTTTTCCAGAAACATTTTGGGTACCAATAGTTTTCTTCGGCGATCAAAAGGAGTAATTTCTGTTAAACCCTGACTACTGTTTTTATTATCAGATTGTGTTGCCATTATGTGTTGTACAATTACAGACTCACTGATGTACACTACCGTTCCAAAGTTTGTGGTTGGTAATATTTAGTTTTAAATATTAAAAAAAAAAAAGAAAAAAAAAAAAAAAGTAAAATTGGTAATATTGTGAAATATTATTATAATTTAAATAACTATTTCTATTTTAATATATATAATATATATAATGTATTTTATTTCTGTGATGGTAAAGCTGAATTTTCAGCAGCCATCACTGCAGGCTTCAGTGTCACATGATCCTTCAAAAATAATCTACTATATGCTGATTTGATGCTCAAGAAACATTTCTGATTATTATCAAAGAATGCTGTGGTGCTCAATATTTTTGTGGAAACCATGATACATTTCTTTATAGGATTGAATGAATAGTAATTTTACAATGTAACAATCACTTTTGATCAATTTAATGCATTCTTGCAAATGAAAAGTATTAATTTCTTTCTTTAAAAAGAAAGAATCGTACTAACCTCAGACTTTTGAACGGTATAATGTTATTTTAAGTGTTGCTTTATATTATGTATTGTTCAAGAAGTTTATAGAGAAAGTCTACAAAAGAATCTACAGATAAGTCACTAGAGAAATTGGATAATAAAGAATGATAACCGTTTTTGAACATGCTCAAGATGTACTGGGGAAAATACTAAAGTAGTAGTTGAGAAACACAATGTCTCCAGTTTCATACCACCCATGTGAAAAATACTGAATACTACTTCATATTTTTCATGGGGATCTCCATGAATACTGAGACATGACTCACTGTGTTCATCAAAACATGCTTATTAAAATTTTAATAGGCACAAAAAGGTTCATTTAAAAAGCTCAAAGCAGTCAGTTGTTATATATATACATGCAATAATAAAATAAAAGTAGATGAAGTGAGGAAGCAAAAAGGGCACAAGCAAGAGAAGTGGAGGATCACCTGCTGTTGTCATTGTCAAGGCATGGGGTGGATCGGCTAAAAGCAGAACAAAAGACACAATCACGAACAGCAGAGAGAGAGGCAGAGTGATTTAGGGAGATGACGTGAGTGTAATAAACGAGAAAGAAAGAAAGAAAATCAGAAAGACAAAGACAGAAAGAAAGAAAGAAAAAGAAAGAAAGAAAGAATATCAGAAAGAAAGAAAGAACCATGAGAGGAAATTGAGCAGCTATCATTCATGATCCACAATAGTGGCATCTGATGCAATGCCAGCTTTGAATAAACATACATATCTTAGTATGTACTAGCATGTACGACGGTGGGAGGCAAGTGTGTGTGTTCATGTCTGTTTTAGTGTGTGTCTGTGTGTGAAACCTACTAACCCTGACTGCAGAAGAGTGCTAGTTAGCACCACATTATCCAGATGTTCAGCACCCCAGCTCAGTCGATATGAGTCCTCATGCTCTCGAGAGAATGCAGAAACCTAACAAACAACATAATCAGACTATAATATATCATTGTGACTCGTGTTCGAAGCTGTTGTAAATGACAACCTGTGACCTCATTACAACAGTATTACTGTCACTGCATCTGCATGTTTCAAAATTGTTTCAAAATGTCAGATTTTGTTGTGAATTTTGACTTAATGGGTGGGCTAAAAATATTTTATGGTATAACTGTTGTATAAATGCAATAAGCTATGTGAATCTATGGTTTACAGTGAATTTAGAACAGCTAAGAATATTTTAACAATGCTAACAATTAGATTTTAGCAATTAGCATTGTAAACGATGGCTAAAAACACTGAGCCAAATGTTAGGTGTACATATGAGGTATGATAGTTCAAGGTTCACCTTATGAAGCTGGTGGCTGGTGATCATATCCTCAATCAGCATTCCTTCACCTCTGTAAGCAAGATGACTGGGGGTCTCATGGGACCTGAAGTAGGTAAACAGGTGTAAACAGGTGAGCAAAACAGCATTATTTGTATGCACCTGTTATACTTGTGAGAAATTCCCAAAAAAATGGCAACAAATGTTTAAAACTTCTGGCTCAAACAATGATATGAGTTTGGAGGCAGGGCTAACAGTAATAATCTGTTTAGCAGGAATGAACTTGTCTTGGAATATTAAAATATTGGTTTGTCTGTTTGTAAATGTGCCTTGGTTTATTTTTTTACCGGTCTAAGTTATGGGTGTAGCTCATGCCGTCCAGGTAGTGTCCAGGTAGAGAGTCATCACCAAGCTCTCTCAGGTCCTCTGCTCTCAGGTACTCCCCTCCATCACCTGTCATTGTGTCCTCACCTGGTCATACACATATTGACTAATTGATTGACACTGTCAATGAACTACTCGTTGATCAAATTACTGACTTAGGGCCAGATTCACTAACAGCTTGCACCAGCTCAAACCCTCTTTTGGTGTTAAAAAAAACTGCTGTCAGGATTTACCAAAGAGACGCAGTGAAAAATCTGTGACGAAAAGATATTTTTGGATGTGCACTTCGGATAGGAGTTTCTCTATCAGGTGCAAAATTTATGGGAAGAAAGTATTTAAGTGAATCACGCAACGTAATTTACTAAGTTTTTCCAATGCTATCTCACGACCAATTCGTAAGTATTTTACAAGGTGGCTAATTAGTACGAATTCGTACAACCTCACTCATACGACCTCAATTGTATGATTTTGTTTTCTGTGAGGGGTAGGTTTAGGGGCAGGGTTATGGGTGGTCATTTGTACAAATTCCTATGAATTTGCCACCTTGTAAAATATGTATGATTTTTCACAAAACGTACGAATTCCTACGCGCGAGGTCATACAAAATTTGTACGAATTAGCCTCCTTGTAAAATATATAAGAATTGCTGTGAGATCAGGTTGGTTTTAAATATGTTTTGGCAGTGTGTGTACACCAGTGGTTTTCAGTCCTGTTCCTGGGGACCCACAGCTCTGCACATTTTGCATGTCTCCCTTATCTGACACACTCATTTGAGTTCATGGAGCTCTTTCTTAATGAGCTGATGATCTGAATCAGCTGTGTAAATTAGGGAGACATTCAAATTGTGCAGAGCTGTGGGTCCCCAGGAACAAGTTCGAAAACCACTGGTGTACACAACCACCCTATAATGTTAAAAATCCACCTTTCTCAAATCAAGCCGTTCTCAGCTTCTTATCTGTGCGACGTCACACAGACCCAGGCCCTCCCACGATAGTTAACTGACAGTAGCGTTTCAGCACAGACTGGACTGGTGTCTTACTTTAGACCCTCCCTGAGTGAGCTGTCATTAGTCCGCCATTGTTTCGATGCCGGAGCAGATGTAGACAAGAATGACTCCTAAGCGATTGAAGTGTTTTGTTGTTGGATGTAATAATGAACATAGCAGTCGTCATTTACTCCCGATATCTGAGCCGATGAAGAAGCAGTGGATTACGTTTGTTTGTGAAGGGAGTGCACCCCCGATCTACCTAAATGCGTCTATCTTCGCGCGAATCATTCATGATCCAGATTCACCTCCAGAAGAAGTGAGTATATGTTGTTGTTTTTTTATGAATCTTTGCAAATTGCCTTTCCTAATAACGCGCTAGTTAGCAAGTTTCACGATGAATGTGGCTTAAGCTAACCGTCTCTCAGAGAGCGGCTCAGAAGAGAGGGGCGGGGTGAGCAGATTTCATTTCCATTTAAAGCGGCATGCAAGAAAACGGCTTGCTCTGAAAGGAGCTGTTTTTGACAGGGTAAAAATTATGTTGTTTTACACTACCATTGAGAAATTTTAACCAAAGTATGTTATAGACTTTTCATTAATACCCTAAAGAATCATATCAAGTTGTGGAAAATGGGCATCCGATGACCCCTTTAACACCCAAAAACGCATGTCTCATCCCATTTTGCACCTGTGTACTTTCCAATCCCACTGGTGCTTTTATGGGATTGTGGTCTCAAACTAATTTGTCCTGTTCAGTAAATCTGGCCCTTATTGATTAAGTGATATATTGCATAGGCTGTAGTTTAATAAACAACCCAAATCATGACTTGCCATTCAATTCTTTTTCTTTGGACAATGTATTATATAACCTCTCATTTTCTGACCCAATATAAATGTAAATACTTTTTTAAATTCAGACCAAATAGCATTAAGGTTTTAGACAACATGACAGTAAACTTTCAAAATAAACCCATAAAAAATAAAATTAATAAAAATTATATTATTAACCAACAACAAGAACCCCAACAACATATTAACCATAACAAGCACCGTTCACCCATTGTGTAGGTACTACTAAAACTAAAATACTCAGTGACTAACAGATATCATGTATTCTCATTTTTATGATTTGAATGATTTGAAAATGATCCCCAGATTAGCACAAATAACTGAGAACAAAGTTAGTTTTTCACAGTTTAGTTTTCTACACACAATAATCATGCCCGTTCCAGTTAGCACACAAATTGCAAACCACACATTGGAATAGATACGGAAGGAACTGAACAGATTTTTGGTAATGCAGTAAGTGTAACGTTAGTAACTTCAATGGGTCAGTTCGGTGCACTCTGTATCTATACCCTGTATACCTTCTATCTCCATAGAGACTTCAGTAAAAAGCTCCTCCTCCATCTGATGTTGGGCTACAGAGGCACAGTAGCTTTTACACAGATATATGAAATCCTGATTATGCATAATAAAAGTCAGTAATAAAAGAGTTTCTTACCCTCCTCATCAGACACATCCAGAACTTCTGTCATTGTCTCTGGAACATTCAGCTTGTGTTTCTCGGTCACCGTCTACAATAGTTGAAATAAAAGGCATTCAACATATATTCTTGTATGGTTTATGAATGCATCAAATGTTGTTAATATATAAAGGCATGGATACTTACGGTTGTCGTTGTGGTTATTTCCTCTGTAACAACTTTCAGAGTGTCCACCACTGAGATGTACCCAAGACGCTTAGCAATAGAGAGTGCTGTGTTCCCATTCTGAGAGAGAAAGAGTGTGAGGTTAGAGAAATAAGATACAGAATTAATATCATTTCTGTGAGTATGAGTGTGTTGCTCACCATAGTGACTGCATTAGGTGTGGCTCCATGCTGCAGCAGGACATTGATAATATGTGTATTTCCCTGCTGAGCAGCTTGGTGAAGTGGTGTGTAGCCATTCTGAAATAAAAAACAGTAAACAGCTCAGAAATAATAATTATCATAACAACAATCAGAGAATGCAATGCAAAAATTTAAGCATGTCATACATTTAAAATATTGTAATTCTGATAGAATACAGAGGGCTGATCCATTTAATTTTGATAATTTCCGTCCGATTTCAAATTTACCGTTTATCTCTAAGATATTAGAAAAGTGTGTTGCAATTCAAATTCATGAACATCTCTCTATTAACAATTTGTATGAACAATTTCAATCTGGTTTTCGTCCCCACCATAGCACTGAGACTGCTCTTGTCAGAATAACCAATGATCTGTTGCTGGCAGCTGATTCTGGGCTTTTAAACATACTTGTCCTTCTTGATTTGACTGCTGCCTTTGATACGGTCTCACACGAGGTACTTCTTGACAGGTTGGCTTCTATTGGGATCACTGGCACTCCTTTGTCTTGGTTTAGGTCGTATCTTGCTGGACGCACTCAATGTATTCAATTAAAAAGTTTTAAATCTAGAACATCTACAGTCACCACTGGGGTTCCCCAGGGTTCTGTTTTGGGCCCGCTTCTTTTCATTATTTATATACTCCCGCTTGGTTACATTTTGAGGAAACATGGTGTTCATTTTCACTGTTATGCGGATGACACCCAACTTTACCTGTCTGCCAAACCCACTGGTTCTTTTCCACCACCATCTTTATCCAGCTGTCTAGTTGAAATTAATGATTGGCTTTCGGCTAATTTCTTGAAGCTAAATGGTAAAAAAACTGAGGCCCTACTTGTTGGCACTAGATCTGTTTTGTCTAAATCTAATTGTTTTTCCTTGTACATTGACAATAATGCAATCTCTCCTTCTTCACAGGTTAAAAGTTTGGGTGTTATCATGGATAGTACACTATCCTTTGGAACTCAAATTAATAATATCACGCGGACTGCATACTTCCACTTACGTAATATTAATCGTCTCCGTCCCTTTCTCTCTACCAATAATACAGCAGTTCTTGTTCACGCATTAGTTACTTCGCGTATAGACTACTGTAATGCTCTTTTCACTGGTGTTCCGTCTAAATTGCTACATAAGCTCCAGTTGGTTCAGAATTCTGCAGCTCGTGTTCTTTCTAGAACATCTTCTACTGAGCACATCTCTCCAGTTCTTCAGCAGTTGCACTGGCTGCCAGTAAAGTATCGAGTTGATTTCAAGATCTTGCTACTCACTTACAAGGCACTTCATAATCTTGCACCTCAATATCTTAATCAACTACTTCATGTTTATACCCCTTCACGTGCTCTTAGATCCTCATCTTCAATTTCTCTTGTGGTACCTCGGATTCGACTAACTACCATGGGTGCCAGATCTTTTAGCCATGCTGCCCCCCGCCTATGGAATTCCCTTCCCCTTGATATTCGCAATAGCGATTGCCTGGTGACTTTTAAAACACGTCTTAAAACATATCTTTTTACACAGGCTTTTTTATAATATGTATTGATGAGTCTCGACTGCACTTTCCTGTATATGCCTGTATATGTTTGTTGTGTGTGCAGTGATTTGTATTTTTTGTATTTTTATTTTATTGTTTGCTTGTGAGGTGACCTTGGGTGTTTTGAAAGGCGCTTTAAAATAAAATGCATTATTATTATTATTATAATATTACAAAACATTATTAATTGCACAAAATTACAATCTGTCACAAACTCAAAAAAAAATTATGGTCACACAGCTCATACTTACAAAATGATTAAATGAATAGTTTATTAAGTAATAATTAATTGGGTTACCAAGTCACATAATGAAAGAATATACTTTAATAAATATATTAAACTCTTACCTTAGTTTTTGCATTGACATTAGCGCCATTTTGCAAAAGGAAATTAACCATTTTGACATTTCCATAGTGACAGGCAACAATAAGAGGAGTGTAGCCCAACTAGAAGAAACAACCAAATATCACATTAGCTGAAGTGTAACATACTGAAACATTATTAAAAAAAATTCAGACCATGGTAACAAAAAAAAAAGAAAATGGTTCGAACTTACTTTGGTCTGCTGGTCTACTTTTGCATCGTGCTTGACCAGTATTTCAGCCACCTGCACTCTGTCCTCCTGAGCAGCGAGGTGTAGAGGTGTAAGGCCACTCTGAAAAAAAAAGAAATCATACACCATTATTACTGTCAGACCTGTGTCCTGTCTTGTGTTATGGTTTTCTGCGCTCCCCTTGACCTAGTTTTACCTCGTGTATGCCCATATTTGGTTTTTCTGTTCCTGTTCCCGTTTAGTTATCATTTAGTTAGATCAGTCCCACCTGTGTTGTATTAATTAACCTTGTTTAGTTTATAGTATTTAAGCCCTGTGTTTCCCTGTCTCGAGTGTCCGGTATTAACGTCGATGTTATGTTCCTGTGTGTTCTCCCTGCCTTGTGTTACCCCTGTTGGATTGTGGATCATTAAAAGACTGTTTCTTTGAGTTTTACCCTCGTCTCCTCGCTTCCCTTGTGTTTGATCGGGACAGAATACCGGACCAAACAGTAAACAGCGCCCCATCTCCCTGTTTTGTTTTCTGGTTTTTGTAAGTTTTTTTTTTGTTTACCTGTTTTTTCTCCCGCGGCATGGAAGTCGCCGCTCGTCATTCCGCCCTAGCCCGCTGAAATTAAGCGTGGGAGTTCGGCGGGATCGCTGCAAGTCCGCCGGCCATTTACCTGTCAAGCTCGCCGGCTGCAGCTAACCCAAGCCCGCCGGCCGCTCATCAGTCAAGTTCGCCGGCCGTTCCGAAGTCAAGCCCGCCGGCTGCGGCTCCCTCAAGCCTGCCGGCTGCAGCTCACTTCAGCTCCAAAGTTCACTCCAGTGTCCTGACCAAGAGTCCAGTGCAGGCTCCAGCCCCTGACCAGAGTCAAGTCATGTCCCCTGAAGTATTTTCCACAGGAACATTTTTAATCAGTCTTGTCTGTTGGGGTTCCTCAGAAGCAGGCTGCTTCTCCTGTCATGGCCATGGAGGCCATTCCCAAGCCGCTTGCTTCTCGTGTTGCCTCGATGGAAGTGGTTCCTGAGTTCACCCCTGAGAGGGCCCCTGTCACCACGTTCAGCTCAAGGAGGGCTTTTGGTTTCATGTTCGTCTTTCGGATGAGACGTTAAACCGAAGTCCTTACTCTCTGTGGTTATTAAAAATCCCATGACAGTTCTCGTAAAGAGTAGGGGTGTAACCCCTGTGTCCTGGCCAAATTGCCACCATTGGCCCTTGTCAATCATGCTCCTAATAATCCCCATCCACTTGATTGGCTCTATGACTCTCTCTCTTCTCCTTTCTTTCTCTCCTCTCTCCCCATTTAGTTAGATCAGTCCCACCTGTGTTGTATTAATTAACCTTGTTTAGTTTATAGTATTTAACCCCTGTGTTTCTCTGTCTTGAGTGTCCGGTATTAACGTCGATGTTGTGTTTGTGTGTTCTCCCTGCCTTGTGTTACCTCTGTTGGATTGTGGCTCATTAAAAGACTGTTTCTTTGAGTTTTACCCTCGTTTCCTCGCTTCCCTTGTGTTAGATCGTGACAATTACGTGGCTCTCTGGAATACTACTTTCTGACTGGTCACTTGCTGAATTCTATAGTCTAATTTTTTTTTGTTAGTGGCCCTATCATATTAGCAAAGTCAGGATTCAACAGAATGGGTTCTGGTAGTCGGTTGATGATCTGAATAGTAATTTATTTCCAAGTGAACTAGAGAAGTCTTTTTTTGTTTGCAATTATTCTAAATAGGAAGGTGCACAAATTTGTGTAGGTCTTGGGCAGAGTTTCCCAAACTGGGAATCGTGAACTCTGGTGGGAGGGAACTACAGGGGGTTCATGAGTTGATGAAAAGCGAATTAAATCAAATGTAAAATTAAAATAAATAAATGGTGCTGCACAATAATTATGATATAGCACTGTTCGCGTGAACAGTTTCTCAGTTCACAGAAAATGCAGCAAACTCCATCTCTGCATGTGTTGCATTTAATGTACTAACTCTATGCGCACTAGGTTAACTTTCATTTCTAACATTCTTCAGTAATAGAAATATTAAATTTTCTTGAGTTCCAAAAACATCAATGTGACTGTAATGTGGAATGACACACTATCACAAAAAAGACTTCATCCACTTTAAGTCTAGCTACAAATGGAACAAAAAAAAAAAAGATTAAATATTTTATCTGTTTACTTGTATGCCATGTCACCATTAACTGACATTGGAGTGTCATTAAATTCTCGAAATAATTTAAAGAACTTCCATTCTTATGAGGTACCATCAAGTAAACATTTTACATCTAAGTGGTTTTGCTGACATTTGTAATGGTCAGTTTGCATGACAAAAAAAAAAAAGGTAAATTTGTTATGTTTATTTATGAGCAATAGCTAATAGCCTGATGCTGAGGATACATACTGTGGTCTTCCCTGATCTAGATCTTACCTTAGTGGCAGCATTGACATGTACACCCCTCTCCAGCAGCAGGGAGGCCATCTCTGTGTGCCCCTCCTGGGATGCCAGGTGTAAAGGACTCACTCCCTGTTTGGTCAATGCATTGGTCTCTGCTCCATACTGAAGCAGTGCAGAGGCGATCTGTGTCTGGTTCTTCTTTGCCGCAATGTGGAGAGGTGTATAACCATTCTGCACAGAAGAGAGTAACAGAAACCCTCAGGTTTTACGTTTTTTAATTACTGGATGCAGAGATATCTTGCAGTCAGTTTAAGATTTGCACCTTAGCAGTAGCATGAGGTGAGGCCCCTTTATCCAAGAGCATCATCGCCACCTGCTGGTTATCATAGTGAGCAGCTACATGCAGTGGCGTGAGACCATACTGGTTCAGAAAGCCAAAGACAGAAAGAAAAATGACAAAAGTTAACATATTTTTACAAAATAAATTTCAATGAGTAGGTGATTAAAACTTGATTTTCACCTTTCCAGTGTCATCAAGAGGTGCTCTCCGCTGAAGGAGGAGTTGTGCCACATCCAGACAACCATATTTAGCAGCAACATGTAGAGGAGTGAAGCCTTTCTGTTAAGGGAAGGATATTTTTGAATGAATACTTTTATTCAGGAAGTACACATTACATTTATCAGAAGAGTTTTATGTCAAATAAATGCTGTTCTTTTGAGCAATTCATCATTTTCTAGAAAGAAATCACAGCTTTAACAAAAATTTTAAGCAGCACAACTGTTTTCAACATTGATAATATTAAGAAATATTTATTGAGCACTAAATCAGCATACAGAAGACTGAAGTAATGATGCTTAAAATTCAGCTTTGCCATCAATGTAATAACTCACATTTAAAAAATACTGAAATAGAAAACAGCTATTTTAAATTTTAATAATATTTCACAAAATTGTGAAATATTATTACATTACAATTTGTTCCCTTGTTTAATTAATTAGGTCCCTCATTTTAGTAAATTGTGAGCATGTTGTACTAATTCATTCCCTATTTTCTATTCATTTAAATGAGGAAATAAATTTGCACAACATGGCCACATTTTACTAAAATGAGGGAACAAATTATTACAAAGTTGCCTAAAATAACAGAACAAATTCTTAATTCCTGTAGAAGATATATAGTTTTGTCTGCATATCATGTGCGGGGCTCCGTATAAAACAATAGAGTTACTGAAAAATATTTGATAGCATATTAGAATGAAGGCCCCATATCTCTTTCACAGATCTCCCTGCAGTCCCACCTTGGTGGCGAGTGAGTGAGATGCTCCAGCCTCCAGCAGCACTCCAGCTGTCTCCACCTGACCTTCACGAGCGGAGATGTGCAGAGGTGTGTATCCATTAGTGGTAGAAGCATCAGGATGAGCCATGTGCTGCAGTAACAACTGCACAATCTCTGTCTGACCCAGACGAGACGCAATGTGAAGGGGTGTCTGGTCCTCCTGGAGGAAAGAGAGAAAGAGGGAGAGAAATGCAGATATAGTACATTTAAAGCTTTGTGTGTAGTCATTAATATCTGTACTCTTGCTTTATTCAGTAAGTGTTTCTATCAACTGACTCTGGCCATGGCATCCACCAAAGCGCCGTTCCTTAGCAAACATCGCACCACCTCCATCTGTCCTGCCCTTGCAGCCATGTGCAATGCCGTCTCGCCACGCTGAGAACACACACAATCAGTACTACATGAAATGCATTGCTAGGCCTTTTTGAATTTGTTTATTTAGAGGAGAGTAGAAAAGACAGCAAATGATATCAAAAATTCCCAGCATTAGCAAAACAGTGTTGTAAAGCATGAGTTAAAAAAATAGGCTCTGAAAGTAGGGGTGTGCAATAGATATATAGTCTAGAATAATATAGTAATAGTTGTTTTCAGGCAGATATGTACAGGCAGATGTTGTAACAGCTGCTGTTTCACTGTGTGATGTAGTCTATTAATGCAGTTAGAATGCAGAGAAGAACTGATCCGTGTCTCTGAGCAACACAAAGAAGTGTTTCATTACTGAATGAGTCCTTTTTTGTTCATATTTATAGATATACACATGTACATCTGAATGCCATATCAAATGTAGCTTACAGTATGTCATCTATGCAGGGCAAAAAAAATGGATTTTGTTAATATTGATTTAATTTGATTGGTAACAGCTCAATAGTGTCTTATTATTATTGTTTAATTTATTGATAAAACCTAAGAATTTGACAGAGAAGATTTGCTCTCAAATGTAGGGGGTCAAATTTGACCCCCTCAATTTGCTCTCAAATTGAGGGGGTCAAATAACACAGCTAAGTTTCATTAAACTACTGTGAGCCAACCAATACAAAGAATATGAAGAATATTAAAAGATTTCGGATTCAGCTCCACTAAAGGGCTAAACCAGCCAAGTTTTTCAACAAAAATCTAAGAATCTAAGAGTCTTAAGAAATGTATTTAAATGTGGTACAAATCATGTTCAATCATGATGACTGTGCACTCACAATATTACAGACATCAGGTGAGGCTCCATTCTGTAGCAGCAGGAGAACAATATTGAGGTGCCCCATAAATGCTGCAACATGGATTGGGGTCAGGCCGGACTAGGAAGAAAGAGAACAAAGTAGTTATGGTTACATGCACCAATATTCATCAATCTGAATTAATCCATTCTGACTTCAGATTCTGAAAGTTCTGTTTATAAGAACTCTAAACATTCCTGTATGTGCTACAGTTTAATTAGTAGAACAACAGTGGGCTAACAGAGCTAAGTTTCATTATTAGGCTTGAAATAAACTCTAAAAAGCTGCATGCCAAATCAGACAATGTTATCAGAAATAGTATGCAAGATTAAGACTCTTACCTCAGTGATAGCTTGAATCGAGGCTCCATATTTAACCAGCAGTTCCATGACTTTCACTCTGTTCTTTTTGCAGGCAATATGCAGAGGAGTGAAGCCATTCTGACAGACACAATAAATACGTCAGTAACGCTCATTTACACTAGCACACATTCATTTGACTTTTTTATTGAAAGACAAAGAATTACCAGTGCTCTGGCATTAGGATTCGCTTTTTTATCCAGCAGTAATTTTGTGACTCTGTAGTGACCACAATGGGCGGCAACATGAAGGGCGGTCAGGTAGTCCAGTGTGACATCATCAACCGGTGCCTTGTGTTGCAGCAGGTGTTTCACACACTCGACGTGATCACCCTGAGCAGACATGTGCAGCGGGGACAGGCCGTTCTGTGTGTGTGTGTTGAAATAGAAAAAGAGAGAGGAAAAAATACAGATCAAAAAGTAATAATAATAATAATATTTCATAATAATACTGTTTACTGCATTTTTACATTTTAAAAATTCAAATAAATGCAGCCTTAGTGAGTATAGCAGACTAATTAAAAAATACAAACATGGAACCACTTAGTTCCCTGTACCTTGGTCCGTGCCAGTATGGGAGCTCCTCTTTCAAGCAGTATTTCCACTGCAGGGTCATGTCCACTTCTGGCTGCACAGTGCAGCGGTGTCAGCCCATCCTGTTCAACAGAGAGAAGATAAATAAAGACAAACAACATATATGAAACCACACATAAATAATGCATTATGAAAACTACTCAGGCAAATGCACATGACAACATGTACTAAAACACCTATCGCTGCTAAGTTTTCAACATAAAAGTAGCATTCATAATGCACAGCTCACAAAAAGCTAGCATTATCATTATTGAATAGCTACATACAGTCCAAGAAATGTTTCTCTGAACTGCTGTTAGTGGTATAGGCATTAGAGGGCGCTTGTTTTACTGCATTTTGATGGTACTGTCCATACTCACCCTGGTCTTGGCGTCAATCTGACCCCCCCTGTCTAACAGCAGAGCAATCATGTTTGTATTTCCTCGTTTGGAGGCCACATGAAGAGGGGTTATACCATTCTAAACAAAACAATACATTCTTTAGCAGAGATTATATTTCCATACTTGAAAAAATAGAAACTTAATAAACCATTATAGCAACACACACTGTAGGGGAACTGCAAGTATTTTCTTAATGTACATATGAAATCTGATACAATATACATCATAGCAAAAGATAATTAATTCCCTCCAACAAAGTTTTAACTGAACAGAAATTAATGAAAGAAAGCATGCACATAAACATAACCCTGGAGTTTACCCAAAAAGGATAAATGTGTGATTTGAGTGAATAACAGCTTAAATATTATTCTGTTCCTTACAGAAAGCACTGATTTTGAGCAGTGGTTCTCAACTAGGGGGTCGGAGCCCACTAGAGGGCATCAGTAAACTTCCAGAGGGTGCAGGATGAATAATAAGTATTTAAATTAATAAATTATTATTATAACATCATAATTGCTGCAGAAGAAATATCTTAGCTTATATTAGGGGAGGGCTTTGATTATAGTGTTGGACAAGGGGGGGCTTAAAGTAAAAAAATAAAAAGTTGAGAACCACCGGTTTAGAGGACTTAACAATTAAAAGTATGTACAATCACTTAAAGTATTTCATTTTGTCAATATAAGTTGCTGCTTTTTTTTTAGGTTTTAGCAGTATAAGATCATACCCTGGCTGTGAAGTCTACAGCAGCCCCTCTGTTGAGCAGCAGCGTGGCCACATTAACGTTACCGTAGTGAGCAGCAATATGCAGAGGAGTGAAGCCACTCTGTTAGAGGATGGAGTAGTATTGGGATAAAAGAAGGGATAGAACAAAGAAAAGAAGAAAACAGAATGAAGGTAGATGTCTGTGCTGGTCTGTTTGGACTGTTTTAAAACGTCCATCATTCATGATCTACCATGCAGCATTCCCATGAGCCATCACATTTGTGCAAAAACTTAAAAGATAGAAAAATGGAAAAGTTAAAAAAAAAAAAAAAAAAAAAAAAATCTGTATTCTCATTTGCTACCAATGGATCCAACCACACCATGCACTGGAGTGAAGATAAAGAAAAAAACTGATGAAATAAGAAACAGAAAGATTAGATTTGTACATGTAATAATATATGAGCACATTCCCAGTGTCATATGAGTCTTCATGAGAGAGATGAGAAGTTTCTCAGTGACAATGAAAGGAAAAAAAGACGATGAACAAAATGTCTGAACAAACAAATGTTATTCAGCAACTACTCACTACATATTACTAAAGATGAAAGTATAGATAGGAAATTGGCATTGTCTGTCTTACTCATTCGTTTGATGGAGCCATATTTCTTACCTTTCCATTCTGACAGACATGGTGCAATTTAAAAAACAGAATTAAAAAAAAGGTGCAGCAAAATGTGACCGAGAGACTTCTACACAGAGTGTCAGCGTGAGTTCACATGCACAATTAGGAGTTAAACGTCTGTTTAGTCTGTTAGTAAAATCATAAGTGGCGTATAAACAACATAATGCACCCCTAATTTCTGCTCAAAACATTCATTGAAATAAAGGAGCATAAAAACGTGTTGATGAGCTAGAAACACCCAAAAACCTCTTGAGGTAATAGGGTGCTGCTACTAAAATAAAAACAACTATGTGTCATGCACTACAACACTTAATAGGACAAGACTCTACTCTTCCCATGCACTGTAAAAGAAATATTCAGTGTTAAGTAGCACATTAGGCTTTATAAGAGCCGAGACGAATGCAGGTGCAGGATTCTGCTGAGAATCTTAATACCTCTGTAGTCCTGTTGACCATCATCTGAAGGAGTCGCACATGAGGAGGAAAATATAGCATTTTCATTAATATGACTTTTTAAAACAATTTTAACATTTTTATCTTAAAAGGAGGGATTTCAAAAGCAAAAATACAATTCAGTGAAGATTAAATAAAGCCAAAACAAGTAGCTAGCTAGCTTGAACCTCACTGAAAATATCTATAAACTAGAAATAGTTCACCGACAATTTTCATTTCAGAAAATTTGTGGAAGATTAACTTAACCTCAGGCCATCCATGATTTTGTTTGCTCACCAGAAAAGATTTTGCGAAATTTTGCCTTACATCACTTGCTCAACATGCATCTTCTTCAGTGAATGGGTGCCGTCAGAATGAGAGTCCAAACTAAAAACTTTAAACCGTCACTTCTGACCGAAATACCAGTCTATAATAACGCTTCCTCCAGTGAAAAAGTCAATCCACTGTTGTTCTCTCACATCGAAATCCATCAACGTATTTGTTTAGAACTGTTTTGGACTATTTTCATTTGTAAACGGTGTTTGATCTGTGCCTATTTGTCTCCTGATTCAGACAAGATGACTTTTTCACTGGAGAAAGTAATATTATAGAAAGAGGACTCATATTTTATCTGGAAGCAACAGTTTGAAGTTAAAAACATCTGCATGATTCTCTAAATCAGTTCCTCAGTTCAACTAATCTGCATCTTGGATGACCTGAAGGTGAGTAATTTTCAGCAAATTTTCATTTTTGTGTGAACTATTCATTTAAGATGAATGAATTAATAAAATCAGTAAAAATAATCATAAAAAATCCTTCAAAAATGAACTGTGGTACCATGGTACAATCATAACAATGTTTCTTCAAAGAACACCATGGTACAATGATATTGTACTCAATAGTATGCTCAAATGTTCAAATAACACACAGTGATTATGACACCATGTCCAAAAATAACACACAGTGATCATGACACCATGTCCAAAATAATATTATCATGGTGAAAAACCTTAAAATAATGGCATTATCTATATATACCTGTCAGAAAACCACAGAATTACTATAGTTCCATCTTTGAAAAAGCATGAATGTTAAATCCTCACTATTTATTTTCTCACCTTAGACTGGACATCAGCATTATGGTCGTTCTGAAGCAGCAAAGCAGCAGACTTGGTGTCATCTTTGCGGGCAGCGATGTGGAGCGCAGGCAGGCGGACTTTACCTTTTGTGTCATGTTCCAGCAGCAGAGAGACCACCTGATTATGACCCTGCTGCAGAGCAATGGCCAGAGGAGTGAAGCCATCCTACAAACGCAGACAACAGACAGGTAGAGATTAACAAACAAAACCAACTCTTTGTTCAAAAGCAAAGGCCATAAACAGGTTGACCAATATGCAGGTCAAAACTAAGTCCGATGGTTGGAAGTCCATATGATCCCCCACCCAGACTAGCCTGGACCTGCAAACGAACAGCTAAGTGACCATATAAAACCTTAAACCATCTGATGCTATTGGCTGGATTTCTAGCTGGGATGAATATCATTTAAAATCATTCAGGATTTGAGAATTTACTTCCATCCAGTTTTATGCAGTCTTTACCTTGCATATTTGAACAATGCTATCACATATGTTGTCAAAGAAAATTTGTCATCAAAATCTCAGTCTATGGAAATGTGTAAAGATTCTCCTCTTTTTAGACACAGGTACTTGTATGGGCATGTTGCAATGAATGGAAACACACACACACACACACACACACACACACACACACACACACACAACCCTCGCAATCACAAACCTCTGTGGCCATGCTCTGGTTTCCACCATTCTCCAGAAGATATCGCACAACATCCAGGTGATTCTCTTGAGCAGCCATATAAAGTGGAGTGAAGCCATTCTGTAGTAACAACAGGTACCGTAAAGCTTAACATTATAACATTTTATTGAATTATATTTTAATCATAATAAATACAATTATATAGTTTAAAAATGGTATACTATTATAATTTTACAAGCTTTTCTCACCTGTGATTGCGAGTTTACATCTGCTCCTCTTTTCACCAACAACTTCGCAACATCTTTCTGCCCAGCCAGGCAAGCAATGTGCAATGCTGTGTTCCCTTTCTGGAAAGGAGGAAAGGGAGATACTTACAGTATTCACTGTGATTGTGCACTTGTTGTGTATGAATTCACTGGTACTTGTGTGAATTATTAAAAGCACAAAAGGATAACACTGAAAAAAGAAGAAGAAAAAAAACTTGCGGTCTATAAATATAAAACAAAATTACATTAAACAAATAAATTACAAATTCTAAAAATAATTCAATTATCTATAACAAAATATCACACATTTCGGACTTTTTATATATGTGACCCTGGACCACAAAACCAGTCTTAAGTGTAAATTTTTCAAAATCTGATGAGTAAATAAGCTTTCCATTGATGTACGGTTTGTTAGGATCGGACAATATTTGGCCGAGATACAACTATTTGAAAATATTGAATCTGAGGGTGCAAAAAAAAATCTAAATATTGAGAAAATCGCCTTTAAAGTTGTCCAAATGAAGTCCTTAGCAATGCATATTACAAATCTAAAATGAAGTTTTGATATCTTTACAGCAGGAAATTTACAAAATATCTTCATGGAACATGATCTTTACTTAATGTTCTAATGATTTTTTGCATAAAAGAAAAATCAATCATTTTGACCCATGCAATGTATTTTTGGCTATTGCTACAAATATACCCCAGCGACTTAAGGCTGGTTTTGTGGTCCAGGGTCACATATTTTTCGACTTTTTTTACTTTTCAATTCAGTAATGTTTACACTATAAGAAATGGAAAAATGGATAAACAGCTGTAAGAAAACAATATGGAAAATTCAATATATGTGAGACAGTATATGTGGGCTGTACATTTACACACTTTTCCTACAGTGTATGCATAAAACAAGAACAGCTATTTGCCAATGAAGACTTCACTACTATATGAGACCTTTGACCTGATCTGCAGAAATCTTATCAGGCAAAAAAGGACTTTTACAAATCTAGTCCATAATAAAACAAATGAATGAAAAACACTAAAACAATCACATTTCTGCCTAACACAAAATTTCAAAAGCTTTTGTCCTCACAGAACTCCCTGCAGTCAGAGTGATTGCTGGTCATGTGTTTATAATTCCTGGCTTGTGTGGGTGTGTCTGTTTGGCCCTGTGTGTCAGACGACAGGAGTCACCAGAGTCCAACTGTACTCATCATACACAGTGCTGGACGACTGGCATTCCGTCAGATTTACTCTCTCTCTCGCCATTTGGGAATCACATACCCCTCCCTCCAATTTATCAGTGTTTATGTGTGTTTAACCTTGGTTGAAGAGTCCACGCTCGCACCCCTCTCCACAAGTTCCTCCACCATCTCCACGTGACCCTCTTTGGCTGCTAGATGGAGCGCATTGAGTCCATTCTATGCACAAAGGGAGACGTGATTAATATGTTTTTGTGATTAATATAATCAGTACAGATTTGATATTAAGCTACGATACAGAACAACAAATTTTGCAACAATTTTTTTAAATAATAGCAATATACAAGTTGCATTAAAAAAAACAGACTTTTGGCAGGGTAATTTTATAATGCTAGAATACATTTTTTTCCCCATACTAGAACTAGAGTTCATTAATAAATATGAAGAATTGTTGTGTATAGCTCTAGAAAAAAGACTGAAAATGATTAACTACAAAAAGATTACAAGATTATGGAAATTTCATGTTGAATATATTAGAACATAATATAGTATATAAATGTTATTTTATTTTATTCCTTGTTTGAAAATCCTATTTGTAAAGAACAGTTATGACTGATTTTACTATGGCTAAGTTTGGCAGCAGCCTTTTTCTATTTTCGTGCGATGATCAGAAAAATGGTGGTTGTGAATTTTAGTCATTATAAAATATGTGATTTTCATTATATCATGTAAAAAGCCACTTATTAGTAAATAAAGCTTGCATGTTTAAACAAGGAATTTTAGTGTTGAATCCCTTTTTCTCAAGCTGTAAATAAGCATTCCTTTTATTCAAACATCACCACCTGTCTTAATTTATTAATGCACCTCATACCGTGCTTGATGGGTAAATCATGACAGCTTTTGTGTAACGCAGTGTGGCTAACAGTCAGACTCGTCATTAAAAGCAGAGAGAATTAACGAAACGCTAATCTCATTTATTTGGATAATGAAAGCTGGAGGAGTTTTCACATCCGGAGAGAGAGAATCCAGTGAAAGAGTGGAAAGAAAAAACAGATAAAACATGGGCAGATTATATTGCAATATCACTCAGTGAGGATTAGAAGAGTGGGTTTTAGAGAAAACGGCATGGAATGCCTGTCCATTGTTGTACTGATGTGCTCATTACTGGCGACTCCAGATGACATCATAATGGATAATGTCATGGTCAAATTTATTATACATCACAGCAGAGGCAAATTCAGCCCATTACATAATAAAGGGGTCATAGCAACCCTATGACATTTGTCTCTGATGTCAATTCAGTCCATTTCAACTGAAAATTTGAATAAATTCATTCAATTATATAGAACTATTTTTATTGTTACTAGTTTGACTAGACCTGTCATTACATTAAATCGTTTTTGGTATTTCACACCCAGCTGCATTTAATGTAAAAAAAAAAAAACAGCACAATGACACTTTTCAAGGGAAATATTTCACAAAAGGCTGTTTATATCATGTATCAGCATATATACACTGAACAAAATTATAAATGCAACACTTTTGTTTTTGCCCCCATTTTTCATGAGCTGAAATCAAAGATCTAAGACTTTTTCTATGTACACAAAAGGCCTATTTCTCTCAAATATTGTTCACAAATCTGTCTAAATCTGTGTTAGTGAGCACTTCTCCTTTGCCGAGATAATCCATCCACCTCACAGGTGTGGCATATCAAGATGCTGATTAGACAGCATGATTATTGCACAGGTGTGCCTTAGGCTGGCCACAATAAAAGGTCACTCTAAAATGTGCAGTTTTACTGTATTGGGGGGTGGGGGGGGGCAGTATCTGGTGTGTTTATAATTTTGTTCAGTGTACTATTTCATTTGGCAGTCAGATTTAGTGAAATGTGCCTTATTCCACAATCATAAAAAGTCATACACAAAAAACAATGTTACTGTAACATTAAAACACTTAAAACATTGTTTTTATATTTTTTTGTTTCCCAATGTTGGTTCCATAGCTCAAGAGTATTTGTTTGGCAGTATGATAACCACAACCTTTAGTACTACATTTACATAATATTTATATGGCACACCTTGCTAAAACCAAAACTGTGAAGATGATGGGTTGAAAATTTTGAAGGTCGTGCCTTGCCAAACCTCACTGAATGTATTTTGCATGTGGTATCTCCTGTACATTCATACACTCTCAGAAAAAAAGGTATAAAGCTATCATTCGGGCAATACCCTAAGGTACAAAAGTTAAAAAGCACATCTTTATTTACCACTAAATGATACATATTAATACATAAAAGTACATCTTAGTAAGTACCACTCCACAGACAGCTTTGTATCTTTTTTCTGAGTGTATATATGACTGGATAAGGAAATGTTTTTTTTTTAACATGCATGTTTGCATTTGACTATGTTTGATTTCAAAAGAAATCAGTTTAATATTGACTTTACACATATTAAGATTGAAGATCAATTAGCTACAGTATATTCTGTGATATCAGGGGTAATTTGTAAGGAATGGTTGAACACAGCACTGTGACAGTGGGAGGGTTTAGTTAGGCAGAAGGTACAGAAGGTCGGGAGTAGGAACAGCTGCCAGGGACACGCATGAGTAAAAAGGCTTTGATGTACTAGAAAGAACTGCTTGGCAGAGGACTAGCTGATAATGTTGGCAATGTAGCATTTGTCAGGAATCAGTACGGCTCTCTATACATCATAACAATGCAATTTGTGCCCAGGCTGGACAAATACTGAGGAAAGCAAAGTAAAAAAGCATACACATTTCTAATAATCAGGATTATCCTCCACTCACAAAGCACAATCTACTAGGACTTTCTAAAGAGTTTGGAGCTAACAGAACATTGACAGAACATGTCTCTTAAGCTGGAAAGAAGTTTATGGCTATACCCGCTTCCTGGAAAACCATAGACTTCAAATTCAGCATTACTCAACAGATTTTATCACAACAGATTAGATTAAATTCATATAAATACATAATCTAAATGGCTTGAGATGTAACAGTGTGCAAAACCTCCAATTAGTGAATTCATTTGAATTGCATTGTAAAAAAAAAAAAAAAAATGAAATAGTAAATTTAGTATGAGAAGAAAATAAATGAGAGGACATTGCAATTATTTCTTTGATTTTTACAACACTGAAATTCTGTTTGATGTAAAAAGTTACCTGGTTGCATGTGGAAATGTCCTGTCCGCTCTTGAGGAACTCCAGCACCTTGTCAATATTACCTGCCCTGGCTGCCCTCAGGAAGCTGGTGTTACTGTCCGACTGTATATACAACACAAAGGGAAAAAATTAGGAAATATCAGCCCAGCACTAGTAAAAAACTGAAAGCAATATTCAAGTGATCAAAGTCAATGCGATTCATTTTACTTCCATAATGACATATTTCCAAGATATTAAACAAGAACAAATGGGTGAGATCTATGACATTTCTGATAATATACACTACTGTTCGAAGGTTTGGGGTCAGTAAGACCGCATGGCACCGAAATTCTTTCTGAAAATTCATCTTTGCCATCACAGGAATAAATTACATTTTTTAAAAATATATTAAACCAGAAAACAGTTATTTTAGTTTGTAGTAATATTTCACAGTATTACTGTTTTTTTTAAACGCATCTTGGGTGAGCATAAGAGACTTCTTTCATAAACATTAAAAAAAATCTTACTGCCCCCAAATGTTTGAACAGTACTGTAAATATTTCTCATTTTCTCAAAGATTATGGTATGTGCTTAAGTCTCAGCGAGTATGTGAAGGTTGTGATTTCAGTGGGTGTATCTCCTTTTATCAGAATTGTGTTTGAATGTGACTCTGCTAAATATAGACAGCAAAACAGAATGAAGGCAGCTGACAAGACACACACACGCACACACACGCACACGCACACACACACACACACACACACACACACACACACTAAAAAAACTTGTATATGTGGTTAATGGGGACTCTCAGTAGGCATAATGGTTTTTATACTGCACAAGTTGTATTTTCTATTCCCTAACTCTAACCCTACTCCTAACCCTAACCCTTCATAGTAAACTACTGGAATTTTTTGAATTTCAAAAAAACAATATTTAGTATATATTTTTTAAGCCATTTGGTTTACTAGGACACAGGAAGTATCTTCATAAACCATGTGTATGCTGTAGTAGCCATGCCATTGTAAAAACCAAGTATTTGAACACACACACACACACACACAAACACACACACAGAGAGAGAGAGAGAGAGAGATCTGCATGTGTGCATGGTTATGCACTGAAAGTCTTGCCATGTGAGGAAGAAAATTAATGCTTAGGTCAAATTTCAGATTTGGCATCAACAATCAAACATGTGTTGATTATACTACTTCAGAGCAATCCCTTTTAAAGCCTTTGGCATAAGAGCCACAACTGTGACAATAAAACCTGCATGTGCAATACCAACACAAAATCTGATTAATGAACACTATAGAGCAGGTAGAGAGTACAAGTACCTTTCAACTACCTTTCAAAAGCTGCACAAAATTTCTTAAAACATACAAACAGTATTGTTACGAAAATATTAAAACCTTTAAACTTCAAGAAACCTCTAAAGTCAAGCATTTTCAATAATGGAAGCAAGCATTAAGGTATTTATTTTAATCTTGTTACATTAGAACTGACAAGAGCATTGGTGCTAAGTTCTGGCAGAGGTATTTAAGAAGCGAATGAACAGTTCAGTAGCTCTCAGGTCATGTGGAGCGTGAGGCATTAATGTGTCAGGTCATCACAGATTATTGACCGAAATGTTTGAGACATGACCTCTGCTCCTTCTGAGGCTGAGAGGTCACATCTCAACATGTGCGGGATCTGAATAAGACCTATCCAATGGAAACAGACATACTTTTACATTAGTGGTGACCACTGTTACCTGTCTGAGATAAGACATATACTATACTATAGTGAGATGTTATACTATAATGAGATGTTGTACTATAATGAGATGTTAACTGCAATCATCATACTAAAAAAAAAAGAGAGAACACTGAAAGTTAGAAATGTTCTGTATTACGACCCCAGCATAACAAACACAACTGGACTTTTCAGCAGGAAAATCACTGCAAAAATCCTCTACTGAACCTAGATATTATTAAGACTGTCTTACCGTGGTATCTGCCACAGAACAGTAGTAACGGTCCAGAGATGGATCACTTCCAATGGTCCGCAGGCCTTTACCTGAACCACATGCTTTACACATTGCCGCATTGCCCATGGTAAAGAGTGACCCAAAGCTTAGCAAAAAAACTGCACTACACTTTACATCAACCGAGTTTCCGCACTCACTGTGCCTCTTCCAGTGATAACCAACCACTGAACATCAAATCGCTCCCCCGGAGATTGATTCTCGCTCACATGCACTTAGCTTTATGGGTTTGCATTATCCTCAGTCTTCAGGTAGTACCCAGGAGCCCATTCAATTACCAGCTTCAGAGCATCTATCCAGCTAATGCGAAATCTCCCAAACTTTCATGTCTATGTTTCTCCTCAGGTCCCGAACATCATCTCTTATGTGCTCTCTCTGATCCCTGCCCTGTGTCTTCTGTGAGAATCTGCGTCCCGTATTGGCACAGACGCCTTGGCTCTTGTCTCCTCTTCTTTTCCGGTCTTGTCTCTCTTCCCGCCTGGCTTCGTGACTGACAACTGCGGCCGTAAATGTGTCTCCCATTGCTATATCAGGCCGAATATCCACCCCGTCCAGGATCCAGGGCTGGGTTATTTTTAACCCCTCCAGGCCCATGCAGCAATGTGACAGAGCAAGGGCCAGCAAGGGGCAATCCTACTGGGAAAGAGCCAGCTGGGAAACCTGTCCTTTTCCTCCTGACTGCCAGGAATGTGCATCCACCGGGACAACTGAGGAAGAGGGTGTTATTTACAAAAACCCTTGGTTGTCATACCATCCATGGTCTTTAAAATCTTTAAAATCATGGAACATGATTTAAAAGAGGTTCTTATCCTCTAGTAAAAGCTCTTCCAAAATGGTTTAACACCACTTAAATCCAATTCATTGTGCATGTGGAGTGTAACCGAGATTAAACAGCTATAGCAATGCCTACAGAATCAGACTAAATGGCATCAAGGCATCAGCGTCTGTGGGTCATCTCTGGTCCCGAGGCAGTCCGCATTGACCAGACTATGATTCAGCATTTGGTTGACTTCCACTACAGACATAATGACCTGCCATTGACTGCCCTGATCAATGCCATGCCCCCTGTTAACCATCCTACTATGGGTTTTACTACAGTTAATGGGGCAATAATGATAAGTGTGTTTAAACAGTAAGGAACACATATAGCCTTTAAAAACAAAGCATAGTGAACTCTATGTACAAGTACAGCTGATAATGTAAATTAGCTTGAGACATTTCTATTTCTATTTTCAAATTTATTTCACTGTGGTATACTAATGTACAAAAATGTGTAATTCTCAGGAAAGATTAAAAAAATATTCTCTCATGCTTACCCAGGCTCCATTTATATAATGAAAAATACACTAAAATGTGAAATGAACTGTTTTCTACTTTAATACATTTTAAAATGTAATCTATTTATTGCAAAGCTGCATTTTCAGCAGACATTACTCCAGTCACATGACCCTTCATAAATCATTTTAATATGCTGATTAACATTGACACAGTGAACTGTTTTTGTTAGAAATCTTTATAAATGCAAAATTAAAAACATTTTTAAATGCATCCTTCCTATATAAAGCAATTTTGTCCCAAAAATGTAATGTATTTACAAAATATAACTAGGCTTTCCCATTTAAAAATAATAGTAATATTTCTGAGGAACTAACATTATAAAAAAACACTATAAAATTGTATATTATAATATTTACATGTAAATTATGTTATACATGAAAATTTCCACATGCACATTCTAATTCTATGTAAATATTCTCAGCTTCTTATGTATCTCAATTATGATAACCTGCTAAGATTTCTAGTTTCATAGGCATTTAAAAACAATGTAATGATGACAGTGTCAGTCAATAGGTTGCAGCAGGCCATCCAGGTCAAATATCTTAACACAGGGGTGTCAAACTCAGTTCCTGGAGGGCTGCAGCCCTGCAGAGTTTTGTTCCAACCCTGCTCCAACACACAAACCATGTAGTTTTCAAATAAGCCTGAAGAACTTGATTAGCTGGATCAGGTGTGTTTAATTAGGGTTGCATCTAAACTCTGCAGGGCTGTGGCCCTCCAGGAACTGAGTTTGACACCCCTGGCTTAACACATTAAGTCTGTTTTATGACACATCTGTGATGACAAGACAAACACTTTAACTCCCATCAACACTGTTGCTTATTCAACCCTTTCCAACTTCTCTTTAGAGGTGATGGATATTTCATGAATGATTGATTCGTTCATTGCGTCTGTCACTTGACGAACGAACAAGACTCTGGAGGTGAAGTAGTCATTTGTGTTTCCCATAACTTACCTTGGCTGCATTATAATTATTTCCCGATTTAAATATGATCAAAGATTTTATGTGAATGTGTACAGGAAATTTTGCTATTGAAAATATAATATTTTAAAGGGATAGTTCACCCAAAAATGAAAATTCTGTCATTAATTACTCACCCTTGTGTCATTCCAAACCCGTAAGACCTTCGTTCATCTTCTGAACACAAATTAAGATTTTTTTTGATGAATTCCGAGAGCACTCTGACCCTCGCATAGACAGCAAGGATACTACCACAGAAGCGTAGCAAGGACATTGTTAAAATAATCCATGTGACATCAGTGGTTCAGCCAAAGCTATGAGAATACTATTTGTGAGCAAAGAAAACAAAAAAACGACTTTAGTCAACAATTCGTCTCCTCCGCGTCACCCTGGTGCTATTTTGGAGAGTATCCACTGAACGTAAACAATGTATGCAGCACCAGGCGAAAACATTGTTTTCGTTCAGATCAAAGCATAAACAACGTAAACAACGTATCCGCGTGGCGTTGCTGACACAGAACAGCGTATGTTGTTTACGTTTGGTGAACACTTTCCAACATGGCAGCAGGGTGACGAGGAGGAGACGAATTGTTGAATAAAGTCATTATTTTTGTTTCCTTTGTGCACAAAAAGTATTCTCGTAGCTTCGTAAAATTACGGTTGAACCACTGATGTTAATGGATTATTTTAACGATGTCCTTGCTACGTTTCTGGACCTTGATCATGTTAGGATCCTTGCTGTCTATGGGCGGGTCAGAAAGCTCTCTGAATTCATCAAAAATGTCTTAATTTGTGTTCCGAAGATGAATGAAGGTCTTACAGGTTTGGAACGACATGAGGGTGAGTAATTAATGACAGAATTTTCATTTTTGGGTGAACTATCCCTTTAACTCTGTTAAAATGAATAAAAAGAATGACTGAAGATTTGTTCATTTTTCTGAACAAGATTGAACAAGGTGGTAAAAATCACTACTTCTTAGTTGTTTCTCACTATAAACTAATACATTTTAACTGAATAAAATAAAACGAATAAATCAGCCATTAAAAAAATCTAATCTTTGACACAGTAAAACATTTTCAAAACTTGGCAGATTGCAAGAACAAAGCTAAAGCATACATGAGTTATCAAAAGGTTATGTCATCTCATATGTAGCCAATGAGATTTTGCACTCTAGAGACAAATCTGCATACAGGATGATCCTATTTCCTAAGCCTCTTCCAGTATCTGTGCTCTGAAACAGGTGCGGAACAGCTGACTACAGGATTTATCCCCGGAGCTCATCTGCAGCACAAAAATACTAAAATGCAACCATAAAAATTTGCATTAATTTTTATATACTGCAGGTAACAGTGGTGATAACTTTCTGTACACAATTGAGAATTAAAAAAGATTATTAATAATAAAGAAATCATAAAGGTAAGTTATATAAAACAAAAGTAAATAATAATTTGATTTTGCATTAAAAGTCATGTATATGTTGTTTGACTGGGGCTGCTGAATTATATTTTTGTATACATACAATAACCCTCTGTGCATGTGAATGCTACTGAAATGAACTCTCATCACATTTACTTTACTTCTGCTAACACTGAAAGCACAAAAACCGAACAATTCACATAGAATAAATACAGATTAAAATATGAGGAACAACAACCGGATTACTAGATGCTACATTTGGATATTATGAAATAAACTATTTTAAATAGTATTAGGGCTGTCTGTGATTACACTTTCTTGACTTTGCAATGACGTAAAGATATTGACATTAATTGATTGCAGAATTCTTTAAACAGACACATGTGATAGGTCAGCTGTATCTGAGCTAGCACATATGAATTTGAGTTTTTTTGAATTGAGGTTTTTAAGTGTTAGTATACCTTGCGTTTGCGCTCTGCTCTCTCTCTGTGTCTCTTGCGTCTCTCTCTCGCTTTGGCGATAGCCTTTATCTCAGGAGGTTGTTCCAGTTCCCGTGCCTTTTTCAGGTGTGCTGCTGCATGTGCCATGATGACAAACAACAGCCGCCACAGAAACCGTACACAGGTTCTCTTCTATCGCTTCAGATGTGTTATAGTCCCATATCATTTATCATATTAATGTAAAGCAAATGTTGGAGTCCTTGTTCTGCTTTTCCCAATGGCTCCTTTGAATAAGGTCATAATGGACACACTGTGCCAGTGTCCTCCCACAATTCACTCTGAATAACACTTTAGACTAAACTACTCTGATCCGCTGTGAATTCCCTCCTCAGTGCAGTTTGTTGTTTCTTTTTCCCCCACAGAGAGTTGCTCCAGTCTATTGGTTGGCTGACGAGAGAGAAGCCTCACTTGCTGAATCTGAATATATATCGCCATGTGTGAACTAGGGACAAGAGAGAGAGAGAGTGAGGGAGAGAGAGAGGAAGAGAGGAAGGACCTGCCTGTCCAGATGTAGAGGCATCCAGCTATAGTATATTCCAGCTGTAGGACTGAGTACGTGTGTGAGTGTGTTTCACAAATGTGTGTGTAAGGGTAGAGACACAATTAAAATGTGTTTGTTTCAGAGAAAAAACATGAAACTGTTAATAAAATCTGTGTGACAAACAGCAAGTCTACAGAGACACCTGAGGCGCATAGCGTGCTGCTCTGAGCTGGGGAGGAGTTTGGGGAAGACCACAGTGGAGGCTGTCAGGCACACTGGGAATAAATACACTGGGGCAACTGTAAGCCACATATACAAATCTACCAAGAGGGGAATGTATGCTCCAGCACACAGCTACTGTAGTCAAAGACCCGACCTGGTGGGGTGGGGTGGCATATAGTGGTAAATGCCCAGGGCTGATAATCAGAGAATTGCTGGGTCAATGCTTGTTCAAAAAGGCACTTAATCTTGCAGCATGCTCCAGTGAGACTATACTATAAATTCCCCTAAATTTGAAGGTGTTTGCTTAAACTACTGCAGATGCTATGGACAGAGGAAACTATTTTTTAGTGTGATCTCACTTAAGCGGTATTGTTGTACATTTTTTTTTAGTAAAGATTACAAAAGATTTCTATTTCAAATAAATGCTGTTCTTTCACAAGGTCAAAATTTACTTATAGTACTATACTTGGGACATTTGGTACCCATAATGGAGGGAATACCAGTACACACATTATCACACCATACTGCAACACAACATGTGTTTTCTCGGTCAAAATACTTCTACACCACCTTTTGGATTGCAAAAGTAACTACACCTCAGTAATTTAGACCTCAGCACACTGACACCTGCTGGTTAAACCGCACACTATACGATATTCATACATCTACTTCTGTGTGAGTCCTTCAGGTAAGACACCTATAAGACAAGAACTGAACACTAAGGCACCTGAAAAGTACTGTAGTTTGTTTATATATTAACCATAGTTATGGTGTTGTAATATCACACTAGGAACAGGTGAAACCATTGATGCCACTATCATGGTTAGAACAATGAAATTACGGTTTATATAGGACGGACTATAAAATATGTGGTCACACTTTATTTTAAGGTTCAATTATCGCTATTAACAAATTATTAATTACAACTTTTGGCTCAATAAACTTCTAATTTGCTGTTTATTAAAAGTTATAAAGGTAGTTACATTTAGGTATTGGGTAGGATTAGGGATAGAATATGGTCATGCAGAACTATGTGCTTTATAACTAATATGTTAATAATAGGCATGCTAATAAGCAACCATTAATAGTGAGAATTGGTCCCTTTACTAAAGTGTTACCATATATGTTACAATGAACAATATTTTGCACATTTATATGCTAAATGTACAACTGTCTTAGTTATAAAAAAAAATCAGATTTTACTTTTCATAAACAAGGTTGTCATATTTTTAAAACTTATACTGTCATACTTTTATTATTATATACTTTTATTATTTTCAGAAAATAATATCACAAATCATGCACTGTTTTTTATCATTATTAAATCTTTTTATACATATTTTTGTCCCCCCTTAATTGAATTCATAGTAGTCAAATTAATCTACACTACTCTGATTTGATTTATAAATATTAGTATTTTTTAACAGGTTTTAAACTGAAATGAAAAAAGAACAAATGCAAGCCCTATTTTCAACTCTATTCATGTAAAGTGCCATTCCACCACACTTATAAATGATTTAATATGAGTTCAAAACTTTTTTTTTTTATACTACAGATTGTGCTAGATTACAGTAAGGCATTCTCATCCTTAACAAGCACTGCATCTCATGTTATTTATTGATGTTGTAAAAGCAACAGACTGAACAGCAGCAGAATCTGCTCAGATGCAGAAGAAAAAATCTATAAAACATTGATCCTTTATGACAACTGATAGTCTCCAGAGTAGAGCAAGAGCTGTGTAACTAGAAGAGAAACAGACTTACACAGAAAGCAGGGCAAAGATGGACCATCAATCAAGTTCCTTCAACCTGGAGGTTAGACCCAGTCAACCAGATAACAATAAGCTATTTCAGTTTTAAATACTCACCACACAGAACCTAAAACCAATGTTTTTGCCACAATGCTAGGGAACTGTGATTGGTCGCCAGTATGTTGCTATTGCTATGCGGTTGTATTTGCAACCTCCTAAATACACTATATTGCCAAAAGTATTGGGTCGCCCCCTTCTAATGAACAGGTTTGACTACTTTAGTAATTTCCATGAGTATAAATCTTAATGTTGAAGCATATAATGATATTCTAGGGAACTGTGTGCTTCTAATTTTATAGCAAAAGTTTGGACAGGACCTTTCTATTTATTTAGCAGCAGTACCTCTGTATATAAGGCAAGGTTCAAAAAGAAAATTATTGATTCAGTCAGTGTGGAAGAACTTGACTGGTCTGCATAAAATGACTGTAAATGCAGACCTTGAGCCAAAAACTCATCACCAAACACCAATGACTTGTACATATGGGTACAGCCATTTTAGACACTTCCAAAACTGTTGCAACAGAGATGGAAATACAATTTTTAAATACATGAATTATGTTCCCATCATTGTTGCCACAGATTTGGAGTGCATTTTCTGTTCTAAAGAAGGGGTGTCTAATACTTTTGTCTATAGTGTATGCTTCAAGTCATTGGTGTTTGGCTGTGGTTACCCCAACTCAGGTCTGCATTTACAGTCACACCAGAGGTGTTAAACTGGGATTAGGACTTGGTTTTATGCAGACCAGTCAAGTTCTTCCACACTGACTGAATCAATCATTTGCTTTAACATTAAGATTTGTACTCATAGAAATTACTAAAGTAGTCAAACCTGTTCATTAGAAGGGGGCGACCCAATACTTTTGGCAATATAGTGTATGACCTTATGATGTAACAGATAAAGATCAGGCTGTAAGACTGCTGTAAATATGGTAAAAACACCACACCGCAACAGAGATGTTTGACATATGGTTCATTTGAGCTTGAAAAGGTCTTGTCATGCTGATAAATGGACAAGCAGAGGACAGGATCAATACAGTGATAAACATGAGCAGTGTATGCAGAGGCGCCAGGTCTCAGATATCTGTGTGGAGAAAGCAATGCTCCCAGGGGAATACAAGTTATCATCATCTCTACACTTACTGAACATCATGGATGCTTATGTTTCGCCCATCACAGCTGCTGTGACTGGCAAATTGTGCTGTGTCAGGGGCCTGCACTAAAAACAACGAGAGCTTTTTTGTGTGTACGCAAGTACTAAGTAGTAATTTTGCAGATGATTTTTATCCAGAAAGACTTAAAAATAAAGGTTCTAAAAGGAGGTTTTTGCAATGCCATAGAAATACCATTTTTGGCTCCCCAAAGAAGCCTTTTTTTTCTTAGTGTAAAAAACACTACATACAAAGAACCTTTTGTGCAATGGAACGTTTCCATGGATTTTAGAGGATCTTCATGGAATCATCAAGGCCAACTAAGAGTCTTTGTTTTTAAGAGTGTACAGTATATTTACGACAGGGATAATATATCAAAACTGTAACATCTGTAACATGTAAACATCTCCACTAAAAGTGAATGATGACAATTGAAATTTTAAAAATAAGTGTTTATGTGTGTATAGTGTTGATGTGTTAATGTGTATGTTCATATCTGAGTCTGCACTTTTTGACTTACATCATCTAAAACCTATTCAGTCTTGAAGCTCTTACAGTGTTTGTTATTAAGCCATTAGTCAACACATCGATCTTTCATAACAGCTCACTCACAGTCAACCCTCAATCCTGTTTCTCTGCACAGATCCATCCTTCTAATGCACTCAGTGTAGAGGCAAGAATGCAGCAATATTGAAATATTCGGCCAATACAATATCCAGTAGTTATTATGGTCAATAACCAACATAATGTCTGATATCTGATATTTTAAAGAAAAAAGGTATTTAAACTAAAACTCCAATACAGAACATACTGCAGATGAAATCAAAGCATTAAAACGTCAAAATTAGGACTGTTAATAATAAAGTAATCTGCAATATAGCCTTGGTGAGCACAAGAGACTACTTTCAAAAGACTTCTTATTCTTATCAAAAAACAAAACAAAACTGTGAACTTGGTGTTATAAATGGTGGCATCTTTCAAAAACATAAAAAATATAACATCCCAAATTTTTGAACAGAAAAGATGACTGCTTAGTATATTTGAAAACTAGCACAAAACCTTACTATTATCTGCAAAACATTTTTGTAAAATGATTACAAAAACATTAATACTGGCTAATGCCAATACAGTCACAAATATGTCTTGCATTCCTATTTAAAACCATTGGTGTAAACAAATACTAGTTTTAAAGACTCAATAAAAACTGACACACACACACACACAGCTATTTACAAACACCTGGCACAGTCTCGACCCTTAATGAGTTACCTGCCTAGACAGCATTTTCGGCATCATATAGGCACAATCCCAATGTCTGAAACTGTAGCCAACAAATTATGCAGCCTCCAAAAAAAGTCTCATTTTGGCCAGAGACAGCAACTCTCACACAAATATCCTTTATGTATAATGCAATCCGACAAGATTCCTATTAGTAGTCTAGTAGTTGACAGGAAATTATTTCTAGTAATACTATCACAATAAGATGTGCTAAATGTAATATTTCTTAGTATTTCTCTCAGAACGATTCTCTTATCTCTATTCCTGTATATGTTGTCAACTGAGTTGATAATACATTTCTTAGATGCTATATCAACATCCTACTAGATTTATTATGGGTCCCCTCTGCACCTAGAATAGCTCACTTTTCACCCCATTAACTACAGCCCCTTGTAAACATGAAGGCAACCCTGTTCTTTCTTTCCTTCTCTCACTCACAAGTGTAAAAGTCATGCAGCTGTCAGTGAAACAGCTCCACTTCTTCCAGACACAGGCCTGAAAATTCTCAATATTAGAGAATTTGCTTCACATTTCACTGCATCATCAAGACACTGGGCGGAAACCTCTCTCTGCTTTCAAATGTCACTGTAGAAATAAATAGATCAATGATCAAAGACTCAGTTCGTATTAGTAAAGACCACACCCAATCACAAACACTGACAGATGCACAGAGAGAGAAAGAGGGCAGTCGCTGAGGAAGAGCGAGAGAAAGTCGCATAAAAGGCGAGAGATGAAGGAAGAAGTGTCATGACAGAAACAAGAGAGCGAGAAAGACAAATGCAAATGCACTCCAGAGAAAAACACCCTTGTAGAATTCACTTTGCTCTTCGAGTACGCTGTCCTAAAATGTCCTACCACTAACAATTTGTCATCTTTTGTGGCAATACAAAAATGATATATATGCACTATATGGACTAAAGTATTGGGACACTTCCTTCTAATGAACAGGTTTAACCACTTTAGTAATTTCAATGTTTAAGCATATAATGATATTCTAGGGAATTGTGTGCTTCTAATTTTATAACAACAATTTGGACAGGACCCTTTTCTATTCTAACATGACAGTGCCTCTGTGTATAGGGCAAGGTTCAAAAAGAAATGATTGATTCAGTCAGTGTGGAAGAACTTGACTGGTCTGCAGAAAGCCAAGTCCTAATCCCAGCTGAACACCTCTGGTGTGACTTTAAAAGCAGACCTTGAGCCAAAAACTCATCACCAAACACCAATGATTTGTAAATACACTATATGGACAAAAGTATTGGCACACCCCCTTGTTTAGAACAGAATGCACTTTCAAAACTGTGGCAACAAAGATGGAAATATAATTCATGTATTTAAAAATTGTATTTCCATCTCTGTTTCAACAGTTTTGGAAGTGTCTAAAATGACTGTACCCACATGTACAAGTCATTGCTGTTTACTACTACATCCTATCATACTACTCTATAATAGACTATGACTTTGCCATCTACGCCAACAGCATACAGTACATGATAAACCATTCACTCACTGCTTTAGTGTCTGAATCATCTTAAATGAACTTAGAGTGCCTGCAAAAAAGAAAACACATTTACAGAAATCAAATAGCAGTAAGCCTTGTGATTCTGAATCCAGAAGCTTCTTATTCTTAGCCCAGCTCATTTGATTCTGCATGTACTCTGGAGGAAAGGAAGGACACGTGCGGTGAAAATGAATGCGACTGGAAGATATGAAACTGAATGCACTCTGATTCGATTTGAAGTTGCTAGTTTCCAGTTAGGGCCTCTATCTCACTTGCTTTGTTGGTCTGGGTTTAGCTTAGTCACTTTCCATCGAATCAGGTGGTTCTTGGACAGAGTAAACTGCAAAACGGACAAGAATTTATGCAGAGAGCCAAAAGTCTGGACAAATGTCATTGATGTCTTAATGACCACATGTCAGTTCAGTTCAGGAAGAATCCATAAACACCACATTTCTCATTGGATTGAAAATCCAGCAGTACCACATTTTTTACATTTCAGGGATGTATTTCTCAAAAGCAATAAGGATTTTACAAAAGTAAGATTTATTTAATATTTTTGAAAGAAATTTTGTATGCTCACAGAAGCTGAATTTATTTGATGAAAATATAGTAAAACTAGTAATATTGTAAAATATTATTACAAATTAAAATAACTGCTTCCTATTTTTAAATATTTTCAAATATAATTTATTCCTGGCAGAGCTGAATTTTCAGAATCATTACGCCAGTCTTCAGTGTCACATGATCCTTCAGAAATCATTCCAATATGCTGATTTGCCACTAAATTAACATCTCTTATTATTATTATCAATGTTGAAACTAGTTGTGCTATAGTTGTGCTAACCCTAACATTTTTAGGAAAACCATCAAAATGTTTTCAGGATTCTTTGATGAATATGAGGTTCAAAAGAACAGCATTTAATTTATTTGAAATGTTTTTTTGTTTTTGTTTTTTTGCAACAATTGTAAAAAATCTTACTGCACCCAAACTTTTGAACAGTAGTATATATCATAGAGATTAATTATGATATAATTATCATTGGTATTTGCCATTTTAAAGCTGTAAGGAATCTCAATTTTCAATGTATCAAGTATCAAGATTTTAAATGATTGAATTTTCAAAACATATCTTTTCCCACACACTGCCATAATGTGATTTGGATGCAGAGGATATGTTCTACAGTCATGTGAGGTGGATACTAAAACGTCAGATCTATTGTGTAGTGGAAAGAGCCACTCCCTAAAACAACTGATAAATAATAAATCATGTGACTTCAAATTACGTGCTTTGCCAACTTAATTCTGCCTGACAATGACAAAATAGTAACTTCATAATCCGCTTTGAAAAAGTGAAGGTGTGTATTGAAGGATTGAGAAAAAGCGACTGAGGGAAAGAGAAAGAAAGAAAGAAAGAAAGAAAGAAAGAAAGGACGGATCAATAAAAGTATGCAGACAGCAGACGGGACAGCAATCACATCAGAGCATCAGCAAGCCTCTGTAAACACACTCTACTCAATTAGCTCTCTGGGAAGGGCAGGCTATTGTGTATGCATGTGTGTGTGATCAGCCATTCAGTCTGCCCTCTCCTTACAGATGCTTTCAAGTAGCATGCAGCATAGGACATTACCTTGGCAGACACATAATTCTTGGGACGCTTCCCATCTGTTAAGGTGCGTGAGGTGAGCTGAACCTGTATTTGGCTTTATATGTGCATAGAGTACCGTATTTCCATCACTTCTACTTAACCAGGAGAATCGACACTATGCCTATTTGTTTATTCATCCTTCCAAGGGCTTGGAAACCATTTCAAATTTCAACTTTTTAGAAGACAATCATTAGTTCTCAAGGACCAGTTCCTTAATGCATCCACCACATCTTTCAAATTGTTCCTAATCCATCCATCCATCTGTTTTTCACCCGTCCTCAAGCTGTCATTGATCCATTTTCCACTCTTGCGGGAAGTCCTGATTGGTGTTTCATAAATAATTTAATGTATGAGATGCATTTCCATGTCCCACACTCTCACCCTCACCCCTCAAAAAAATCGCCAATCAAGTGGATTAAAGCAAGGCACTGCAGTCAAATCTATTGTTTTTTTTTCCCCTGCACTAGTTCATTTTGGGCTAGTTTGCTTTTGCATTTTCTCAAAATTATTATTTTTTTTCTCATGCACTGAGCCAGAAATCTCCACTTCAGTAGCACATACATGCACCAAATTTTACAGTTTTATTCCTGTATTATGACAGTATTATGACGGATTTTTGTTTATCTCATTTGCCTGATTTACATAATTTTATATAACTTAATACATACATACATACATTTAAAAATATGTCATATTTAACCAGTGTTGGGGAGTAACTATAGTTACATGCAATGGAATTTATGTAATTTAATTACAAAATAAATGTAACTGTAATCTGTTAAAGTTAGAAAAAAATATGTAATTACTTAATTACAGTTACATCTAAATACTTTCACACACATACAGATTTGATTGATTTCTTTCCCAAATTGCATTGACTGCTCTAAAATATGAGAAACCAATGTAGTTTAGGACAAAGAATAGGACACATGCTTATTTGATAACTGTTTTATTTCCTATTTGGGTATGTGTATATGCTTTATTTTTTAAGATTAAGTGCCCCCCCCCCAAAACATTGTTGGATACCAGGGTTTCCTGTCATAGCAATGCAAAGATTTTATTTCAAAAACAGTATCATATCTTATGATTTTAAAACTGTATTTAACCTCAGAACGATCTCAAAGTAAAAAGAGGTGCTAAAGTCTGATTTTGTGGTGGCTGTGCTTCAAAATTAAATTATTATAATCTTAATTCAGGTGACGAAGGATTGTGAAAGTCTGACAGTAACCAGTGTTGAGTACTACTGTAAGGTTAATTCTACCTGCTTTAAATGATTCAAAATGATTAACAGTTGAAAACACTAGTTAGAAATTTAGAAAAGTAATACAAAAATAATCAAATGTAATTACTTACATTACTTTAATACGGTTACACTACTTATTACATTTTTAAATAGGGTAAATTGTAATCTGTAACCTATTACATTTCCAAAGTAACACTGTATTTCCCAACACTGTATTGAACAATATGTCAACAAAATGAATTAAAAATTCTGAACTCTGCTTTATCCAATGTTCAGATTTCTGTGTGGCATTTAGTGCATATTTAATTAGATAGTGCCTCATTTGCATGTTTAACATAGCATTTCAGAAAACATATAATACAGAACAATTGCATACTATGAATAATCATACAAAATTTTTCAGTGAATTAGCATTACACCAAATCCAGATAAAATCCACATCTTGCATCTTGGCTAGGTTTTAAAGAAAATTATGATTTTGATATAATATTTTAATATTATTTTTTCAGGCATTAATATCTAGTACATATTGTTAGCCATGCTATGCCCTCTTATCTTACACCTGACATATACATGAGCTTTTTTCCTACAACAACAACATTTTTTACAGCTTTTATTAATCTAGGTTAATACTGATTTAGAAATATATTATTGTACATCCATGTTCTTTTTAATTTAACTTGGAATGCTAAAAAAATTTAACATTAAATTTACCATTAAAAACATTTACCATTAAACACTGTTACAGTAGGCTATTGTTTATTGTTATTTCATGTTAGACATTGCATTATCTAAAGTAATATATAGAACCTTATTGTAAAGTGTTATCAAGTTAGTAAAAAGTATAAATATCCTATGTACCCTAACATGAGGAATTTATTAACTAATTCATTAGAAAAACACTGCTTGAAGTAGTTTTGAAGTAATTCATGTTTTATGTCAGCTACCCTTTACTGACTTATTGTCAGATGGTGTATGTAAGGACTGATTCATAACTTTAAAGTATGTCAAGCACGTAGCACTATAATCTTGTAATGGTTATAATAATATTAAAATTCAGTGGTACAAAGAAGTGGAACTCTACCATACAGCCTGCTGTAGTTTAGCAAACATCAACATTTATAGCTTCTGTGCAAAGTTTCATATGGCATCGAAATCATAAAGTGGGCAATGATGATAATGGATGATCATGGTCAATAATGATGATCATTAAAGTTTTAAGTTGTGTGTAGACAGCGCTGGACAGCGAAGTTGCTATAGCAACAGTCCTCAGAGGGCAGGCCTGGCCTGGCACCCACTACCCACAATGCAACAGCATGCAGCTGTGTAATGCAATAAAAACCCTTCTGCTCCATTACAGTCTCCTTCCTGTACATCACATCATACTTCCCCCACAGGGAGGAGGGAGAGAGAGACTGAGTGAGTGAGTGAATTATGGACAAATAGAGGGCAAGAGAGAAATGATGAACAGAAACGGTGAGCCACACGAGATCTACACATTGTATAGCACCTGTCCAGATAGTTTTGGCTGTAAAATAAGTTACAGCTGAAAGCAGTGCCGTAAATTATTGAGTGTAATACATCATAATGCACATGAACCAGCATCTTGTTGGCAACATGGTGATATATTAATGAGAAAACTTCAAAGACATTATGGCAGATTGATAATTCCACTCTCTAGTATTCTAAAGACTATTAGTTACTTTGTATGTGAACTTGAAGGGGTTGCAGAATTACAGAGCATCTATTAGTCTCAGTATAAAGGGTGGAGTCCTCTGAATATCAGACAGGCAATAATATTCTCATTAATACATACAGTATACAAGAAATTCTAACAGAATTATTCCTGTTGGATCTAAATCTTTGAAAAAGAGTTTCAAAATAAATGTGACATGAATACAATGATATACTAATATTTCATGTTATTAGATCACACACAGTATGTTCACTGACCACCTGATGCATATTACATAGAAACAGCAAGAATGTGGTTTTTCTGTTTTCATTTTCATTTTAAGGTTTTATCCTACGACGGCGTTTTAGTGCCACCTTAAAAAAAAAAAAAATCTAAAATTACGAGATTAAAGTCGTAATATTTCGAGAATAAAGTCGAAATTACGAG
>JAFVLL020022139.1:0-38455 GCA_021397915.2 Tor tambroides
TGAAACTGTACAGTAACATGAATACATTAATAGTCAGGATCACTCTGAACAAATATTAATTGAAAGAATGAGCAAAGCATATATATATATATATACACACACACACACACACACACACAAACACATATATACATATACATACACAAACATTTAAATGAAAAAATAACAATGAATAAAAAACATTAATATGAACATTTATTAACATTAATATGATAATTAATGTACAATACAAACGTTTATGTACAAAAATAATGTATTTCCAAACATTAAAAAAAAGCAAAAAAAAAAAAAAAAAGCATGAGTGTAAAGGAAACGCCGGTATGACAGCTTCTTTACATCCATTTAGACCGCTCTCAGCACCCGTACCGTAAGTGCACGATTAGACGCGCAACACAAAAAAAAGTGCGGCTGGCTTGACCGTGTTTTTCAAAGCGCGGCTGGCTTGACCGCAGTGTTTCAGAGCGCATGTGAAGCTGGCCTGCTGCGTCTTGAAGACCGGCAAACACAGCAGGTTCAAGGTCTATATCCATATCAGCACTGAGCTGATAACTGATTCATCGACTACACGTTCCAAACGAAACAGAAGGTAGTCGCTTGGTGCATGATCTACATCACTTGCTATTAAACGCAAATCATTAGCAATGGTACTTAAAAAACCTCCGGCATATTTCACAGAACTAGAAGTATCCACAGTAGTACAGCCGTAACGATAACGCTCCTGTTTAACCAATCCTGCATTGAGAGAGGTTAGGACCGCCTACCTTATTAACATACGGACACAGAAATACAGAAATAAATAAATGTAGAAATAAATCTAAAAATAAATAAATGTATAAATACATAAATGTAGAAATAAATGTAGTATAATACAAAAATAGTACAATTAAAAATGACTTTTGACAAAATTATTTATTCATTCATTCATGCATATCTGCATTTATTTATTTATTTCAGCATTTAATTAATTATTTATTCATTCATTTATTTACCTATTTATTTCTACGTTTAATTATTTATTTCAGCATTTAATTAATTATTAATTTATGTATGTCTACATTTAATTATTTATGTATTTATTCATGTATTTATGTATTTCTACATTTATTTATTTCTGCATTTATGTATTTATTCATTTATTTATTTATTTATACTTAAGTCATTTCTTGTCCTCCATAGTTTTCTAGTTGCTTTTGTAACAAGTGTAAATCAGCATTATAATTTTCACTCAAAATCTTCCTTTTCCTTTTGTATTAAAAAAATCTGATTCTTTTAATTTGAATGTATTAAATTATTTGATTTCATTGTATTTTCTTTTTTTAATTACACTTGTATGCATAGTTTTGGAGTTTATGTACAAAGGTTTAGGAGATGCTCAACTTTGGGCGCGCACTCTCCTCTCTAAATTCACGCTAAACTAAGATGAGGATGTCTTGTGGCTTACAGAGCCAAACGTAATAGAATTATCAACTAATAGGTTGAAATATTATTAAAAACTGTTCTTTGGAGAGTTTTAACCATTTAAAATGTGGCATTACACAGATGTGCCATTTTTGTCCAAGTTTATATTGAATGTGTGATCGTGTGGTTTATGTGCTGTTGTTCACCAACAGATTATGAAGTTATCAAAGAGAGACCACAAAATGCATGTTTAGTAATATCAACTCCTCATTTGTCCAGTTGAAGGAAATAAAAGAGCCATCTAATGATCAGCCATAGAAGTTCGTTGTCCATTTGTTCTTCATACACAACGCAAAGTTGACATCCCATGACGTGGGACCGGTTACAATGGTGCCGTGATCTTTTAAGGATCCATCCAAAGATCGACACCTGTTTGTTTACTGTGGGAGGCTGCAGTGACTTGTTTTAGGTATTTTTTCAAGGACTGAAGTACTATTTCATGTGAAGTAAAGTGGACTTCTTTTTTTTTTTCTCAGAAGACATATCAACTTGAATTCAGACTTTCAACCAATTAATTTGCTGACTGATGACTGTTATCAACTTATACTGTTCAAAAGAACATTTCTTGTTTGTTTGTTTGTTACAATACAGAAAAATGGCAGAGGGCGTTAGTAACATTACATGCATGGGGACTCAGCCAAACTCCTGTCATGTGCCTTCTTTTCCCAAAAACTCACCACTGTAACAAACACTGTAACCCCGGAGACGAGCAACTATGACATCGGGAATAGAGAGTTGCTTGCCATCAGGCTCGCCCTGGAAGAGTGACGGCATTGGCTGGAGGGAGACACACATCCTTTCACCGTGTACATAGATCACAAGAACCTGGAGTATCTTAGAAACACCAAACGTCTCAACCCCAGACAAGCTCTTTGGGTTCTCTTTTTCATGCATTTCAACTTCTCCATAACCTACTGACCTAGCAACAAGAATATATGGGCAGATGCTTTGTCTCGACTGCATGTTCCAGCAGAAATTCCTCCCACTCCAGAGACCATTCTACCTCAGAAGATCTTTGCCTGCCCGGTCCAGTGGTCCAATACTCCGGAAACCTCCTCCGCCAGTGCTCCACCTGGGTGCCCTCCTGATTGCCTGTATGTTCCACCAACTCAATGTACCACCACTATCCAATCAGTTCACACCTCCTTGGGCACTGGCCACCCAGGGGCCAATGTAACTCTCTCACTGCTACGCAATTGCTTTTGGTGGCTGGGCATGGCCCGTGATGTAAGGAGGTTCATCCAAGGCTGTAAGGAATGCGCCATCTTCAAGAGCCCACGCCACTTACCAAGAGGCAAGCTCCATCCTCTGCCCATTCCACATCGACCCTGGTCACACCTAGGAGTGGATTTTATCACCGATATGGCATCCTCTGCCAGTAAGACATGCATATTAATTGTAGTAGACAGATTCTCAATGTCATGTCGCCTTATTCCCCTGAATAACCTACCTACTGCAATGGAGACTGCAGAACTGTTGTTTGAACACGTATTCAGGTACTTCGGCATCCCTGAAGACATTGTGTCGGACAGAGGACCACAGTTCATATCCAGGGTATGGCAGACTTTCTTCTCTCTCGCCGTGGTGGCCGATTGAAATACTTAGTGGACTGGGAGGGCTACGGACCTGAGGAACAGTCCTGGATTCCACGAGATGACATCCTTGATCCCACGAGATGACATCCTTGATCCAGCTCTCCTCACTGAATTCCACGAATCCCATCTTGACCGACCAGCGCCCCAAGGAAGAGGTCGGCCACCACGACAGCGGGGTCCGCGGCCGTCAGAAGAGGGCTGTGGGGGAGGGGGTACTGTCACGGAAAAGCCAGGCTCTCTCACCTCCCAATCACAATGTGCACCTTCCCTTGAATACTAACTGGACACACCTGTTCATCTTCATTAATCACCTCCCTATATAAGCACACGCCTCACCTCACCTCCACTCAACATCTGGGGCCGTATGTATAAAACCGCTCAGAGTAAAATTTTAGTCCTAAGTGTGTCAAAATTCTAAGAATGATGTAATTTTACTCTTATTCCTAGACTTAAGAATAAGAGTGATTTATAAAGGTTCCTAAGTGTTAAGACTAGGTCTCAGCTCCTAAATTATTTAAGAGAGCTGAAGAGGTCTCCTAACCTAGTTAGGAGTAACAAGATAGCAGCAAAGAGGAGGAGACAAACACTTTCCAGCGAAAATATGACATATTGGACTTGGATATGATAACATGAAGTTGATAAAACGATACAAACTTGATTGTCAAGATCAAACATCTTTTTTTTTTTTTTTTTGTAACTGACATAGTAAGAAATTTAATAACCTCTTCCACTCAACAAGTCAATGCTCTAACTGCAGAAATGAAAGTAGTAATTACAAAGCAGGGTCTTACATATTATGACACTAACCCCACCAAACATAACAGTGGCCAAAAGTGATGTGGAGAGTTTTTTTTTTTTTTATATGACCCCCACATTTCACTTAAACCATCAAAATACCAAGGAAAAAAAACCACACAGACTAGTGTTGCGAACTGCTTTCAATTGAAATTAGCTAAAACTGGTAACTTAATGTTGCTAGATGACCTCATAAAGGTGAATTCACTGATCTATATTTACATTTATTGGAGTGTCTAATTACACTAAGTGCAAATAGCCTGCCTTGTTGGTAGAGGCTATTTACATTAACTCCACCCACCAACGTGTGATTGGGCTAGTCAAAATTACAAAAGACAGTCACCAGTTGTCAGTCCCAGTAAGGTGGCATCCATTTAATAATTTGAATTAAAATTAAAATTTACACTCAATAACTTATTGCATACTGATTTATAATGTACTACAATACTGAGGTGCAGATAATTGCCACTATTTAATTGCAATAAGTAGTATAAATAGCAGAAAATACTCCTATTTTAACAGTGTAAATAGAATCTATAGCTATTTGCACTTAGTGTAAATAGCATATCACTAAAAAATACTGCTATTTTCACTTAGTGTAAATAGCATCCATTGCTATTTGCACTTAGTGCAAATAGCCGCTGCCTATATTTATATAGATCAGTGAACTCGCCTTTATAACATCATGGGAGAGTCTCGGAATGTAGATAAGGTTTGTCCAAGAAATTGATTTTGTTGCTAGGCTTTTGAAAAAAGTCTCTAAAGGGGTGAGGAAGTTACTAAATCTAGTGACAAAATCAGTAAATTGGCAATATTGGCACATTGACTACAACATAAGTTATTAAAATTTAATTATTTCATTTCAGTTATCCTCTTGTTTTTGCATGTGTTCATAATTTCTTTGTATGACAGCATGGCCAAAAATTATGGCCATGTTTCATTGCATTATTATCACAAATAGAACAACTGACTCTAAGCAACTATGCAATATTCTTACAAAATCTTGTAATTTATTTATTTATTTTTTTAAATTAAGGGTGAAGATATCAAATTTCCTTAGCCAGACATCACTTTTGACCACTACTATATGGCATTTTACTGACTTTCTAACTAACCGCCAAACCATATTGCAAAAACAAGCCACTTTTATGAGGATTGAGGACCTTCCTGGAGTTTTTGGAGCCATTGATGGAACTCATGTTCACATCATTGCTCTAACTGTAAATAAGGAGACATACCAATAGAAAACAAAGCATCAGTAATAATTTGTGATAATTTTGCACAATGCAAAGCATTTAAAAAAAATACATTTAAATATTAAAATATTTCAGTGTCTTAATTTTATTGTAGTGACATTAAATGATTGGTGTTGTGCTGCTGTGACTTTACATGAGCAGGCTCACTATTGGCTGATTCAGAGGTCGAGGTCAGCCATTTTGTGTTGACATCATTGTAGTCCTTAGTTCACAACACTTAAGTGTCACCTCAGTCAACACTTAAGAATCAGTCTTAGACTTTACTGAAAGTAGCTTTTAGCTTCTTTATAAAAGTCTCCTACTCTTAGAAAAGTCCTACTTTTTACTAAGTATTTTTTGACACTTAAGTCAAAGCTTAAGACTATTCTTAAGAGCATTTCTGAGAAGTTTTATACATACGGGCCCTGGTCTCATACTGAGCAACGGACTCATACCTGTTCTATAAGCATCTACCCTAGTGGTATTCTTCAACTAGCTCCTGGATTATTAGTCTCCTTTCTTCCTGGATTCTCCTCCTTCTCCTCATGGCGTCCATGATCTCCCAACCTGCAAGGCAAAGGACAGTATTATTATCAACATCGATATCCTTCTATTTCATATACCTATTGCTGCATGACTCACCTGTTTGTTCGTTCACTCCCTGCTGAAATAAATTGTGCAAACTTACCATCAACTTTCTGAGTCATTTTGTTACACTTCGTTCTGAGTTCTAACCCGCCTTTTGGCTAACTTTTTTTTCTCCCTTTTCAAATCTCATATCACATCGGAAAGGCATTTATTTTCAACAAAAATAAATAATCCAAAAGATCAAAATAAAGTATCGGGTAGGGTTAGGGTACGTGTCGGGAGGACTTTATTGTCCCAATAAGGTGGCATCCATTTAATAATTTGAACTAAAACTATAATTTACACTCAATACATTATTATTGCGTACTGTTTATAATGTACTACATTTATATTTAGTCATTTAGCAGACTCTTTTATCCAAAGCGACTCACAAATGACAACAAGAGCAATGATATGCAAGTTCCATGACAAGTCTCTGTTAGCCTAAAGCCCAAAACACACTGCACGATTTCCGCCTGTCCCAGACGAAAGATTGGCATCGTGAAACAATCGTGGCCAATCAGAAATCGCCGTGATTGCTTCACGATGCCAGTCTTTCGTCTGGGACAGGCGGAAATCGTGCAGTGTCTCGGGCTTAACGCAGTACACGAATCAAGTTTTTTTTTTTAAATTATATAATAAGTAAACAGAAAAATTACAGAATAGAAAAAGAGAGCAAGAGCAAGAAAAAGAGCAAGCTAGTGTTAGAGGACTTTTTCTTTGTTTTTTGTTAGTTGTATAATAAAAAGAAAGCAAATCTAAGAGAGAATACAAAAAGAATAGAGTTTTTTTTAAAGAAATCAAGCAGTTAGTAAATGAATAGAGTGCAAGTCTAAAAGGGTCAAGTTTTTTTCTTTTTAAAAGAATAGAATTAGAATAGAGAGTGCTAGAGTTGGAGGGTTAAAGATGGAAGAGATGTGTTTTTAGTCGATTGCTAAAGACTCAGCTGCTCTGAGTTGGGCAGGTCATTCCACCAGGAGCAAACATTTAATGTAAAAGTCGTGAAAGTGATTTTGTGCCTCTTTGGGATGGTACAATAATGTGTCATTCACTTGCAGAACGCAAGCTTCTAGAGGCACACAGGTCTGAAGTACTGAATTTAGGTAAAGGGGTGCAGAGCCAGAGGTGGTTTTGTAGGCAAACATTAACGCCTTGAATTTTTTGCGAGCAGCTATTGGTAGCTAGTGAAAAATGAAACACCCAAAACTGTATATGGCACCATAACAAATACGAAATGTATGTTGACGTCGGATGGTGTCACGTGGAGATGTAATTACGTGTGCCATTAATCGATCTATGTACTATAACATGTAAAACGGGAACATGAAAGGAATATCAAAAAGCAACTCATGTAAACACCTTAATCATAATATTGTCTTATTCAGCATAAGGTAAATAATTAGATTACTGATGTCCATGTAAATGTAGTCACTGACCAAACCATAAAATTTGATAATTGTGCCACCTCTTGGTCAGAAGTGATAAACTAGTAATTGTATTGATTATATTTACGATTTTTCAGCCATTTTGACTAATGCCACATTCCATGCTCCATGCCATGCTTAGCTCCTCATTTCGCCTCTGTTGTGCTCAGCCTCTTAATTGCTGCTTGCAGCTGTATTTATTATTATTATTATTGTTGTTGTTATTAAATGTTCAGTTTATTATACAGTTACAATTGTGATATTCATTCACTGCTTGAAAGAGATCCTGTAATGATTTAATACAGCATTAGGGTAGTTATAATAGATAGATTTTTATTAAATGCTGTGATTATTGTCATATTTTATAATGTCAGAAACTCTCCTGAAGCTCATTTCAGTCTTGTAAGGAATCTATTATATTCATGATTCATACAGCATTCAGACATTTCACACATTCAAGTCACCTTTATTTATACAGCGCTTCGTACAGTATAGATTGATTCAAAGCATCTTTACAGTGAGAAACAAGAAATAGTGATTACATACTAAATATTCATTAAAATATGACCTCAAACCGATTTGTCATTGTACGTTATTACAAACTATTAAGAAAAAAAAAAAATCACATGAATTATAACATATTCGAATGACACGTTCTGAATGAATGACTGATCTTACGGTCTAGATCAGGGGTAACAGTGACAACATCTGATGCAAATCATTTAATATTAGTCAGCTGTTTTATGATAGACAAGATAAATGACTGACAGCTATTTATAGTGATGCAAACAATTTTTTTTTTTTAACCTGTGTGTGTCTCTACAAACAATAAAGCTGTGAGTTTAGTTACTTCAAAAACAGTGATTTTACCCCATCGTTGCCGAGAAATATAATGTAGCGATTCAGTATTGAAGCGTTAACAAGTTTCTATGTTTCTGAATGTTTCTTTGTGTGCGCTGGGCGATCTACAATCTCTGTGCTAGAGGTATGTGTGTGTGTGTGTGTGTGTGTGTGTGTGTGTGTGTGTGTATTAGTGCATCAATTAAAGCAGAGCTTTAAACTGCGATTAAACCGAACGGATTTAATGCACAATTGGCCTCGTCACACACGTGGTGTTCTGTAGGGTCACATTGCAAATCTGTTATTCAAAGTCTAATTTAAACATTAAAATAAAGAAACTTCTAGGATTTTGAAAAGTTTAAAAAACTATTAACAAATATTAAAATACTTTAAATACAGATTTTTAAATATTCACACAAAAACCTATATGTACTAGATAAATACAGCTGGTTAACCAGAAAAATTTAAAAATTCACTTCATGTCCAAAAGACTGCCAACCCCTGGTCTAGATGAGAATTTATGACACACATTTATTCTGATTCATGTTATTTGACTGACACAGTATTCATGTAATTAAGAAACTCTATAACATCGCACTGTTACTGATTCATCATGCAGCTCAAAGCATTATGGGTAGAATCCCTTGTCAGTCTGTTCTGATTCATCAACACAGTTCCACTGATGATTCAGAACCAACTCTAAACCCAGGATAGAGCGGCTGAGTGAATGTGGTCTGGACTGTGTGGATGAGGCTCATTGTGTCAGAGATACTGTAGAAGGACAGAGTTCCTGCACTGTGATCCACAAACACTCCTATTATATAGATATCATCACACACTTCTGTTATATAGTGATCATCACACAGATCATCACACACTTCTGTTGTATGGTGATCATCACACACCCCTGTTATACAGATTATGGGCTTTACAGGGAGAACAGTCTTTAAATTATTGTGTGTGAATGCGTATCTGTCAGGAGAGCAGCTCAAACTCCAGGACTGATCATTATTTCCAAACAAACACTCATAACCTCCCTTCCTGCTGATGCTCTTATATGATACTGATATCTCCACACCTCTATCTCCACTGCACTCCAGCTCCCAGTAACAGCTTCCACACACACTCTCTCTACACAACACCTGCTCCCAATAATCAAATCTGTCTGGATGATCAGGATACGGTTGTTTCTCTCTCACACGTGTCACCTTTCTGTTGTTCTCAGTCAGAATAAGTGCAGAGTTTGCTGTGTTTGGATCCAGTGTGAGAGAACAGGCATCTGAACACAAGAACAGAGACATTCAGAACAACAACAATCACTACAGCTCTGTGTGTGTGTGTGTGTGTGTAGACGTACATTTCATCAGTCCTGCTGTAATCCTGGATTCTCCTCCATAATTCACACTATAAAACACACACATATATACATTCAGTCAGTCAACAAACACAACATCAAATTATGATACCAGTTATGATTTTGAAAATGAGAAAATCAAAATACAACATGTTAAATCAAAACTAATTTGTTCAATTCATGTTTGTCTGAACATAAACTGATCTGCTCTAAAACTCAGAGATTCCTATATTTGTGAGATTTAGTCTAAATCGTTTTGAGGTTCATTTATCTGATTTTTTTGTCTCTAGAACAGTTGTCTTCACTATTTTTTCACGAGAGCTGCACTGATAGGACAAATTCAATAGGAGAGCCACTTTTACCGCAAAGTATCATCCAGTCATAAATAGCATATAATAATAATAATAATAATAATAATAATAGCATACAATACACAATAGATACATAATAGCATACGGATAAAAAATGATAACTATAATGAGTGGCGGAAGAGCACTTCGCAGCACTTTGACCTGTGCAGTAATATCATCACTCCTGAAAACACGTTGGTTCTATTGACGGAGGGGGAGTTTTCAGGAGTGATGATATTACTGCGCCGAGGTCGGCGAAGCGCATGCCTTCCGCCATACATTATAGTTATCATTTTTATCTGCTGTAGCACCACGTTTTGTGTCACCATACTTACCTGCAACTACTCATGTAACCGTCTTTAAATAGGGAAAATATGGAAGTGTTTGGTGGCTTCTAAATTCATCCCTGTTTGGATCCTAAGGAATGAATGGTGCTAAGCTAAACGCTAGCATAGTGGCGCCGCGCGCTAGAGCGATTAAGTGCACGCACTGAGACGGGAGAGGTATGTATCAGCTCGTCTAATTTGAGGAAAGAACATATTGGAATATGGAAAAACGGTGGCGTTTTCCTTTAAGATTTTACTCCTCAGGCAGAACTTTTATTTTTGATGGTTTGGCTTTGTCCCTCCTAAAGTAAATGCTTCTTATTTACGTTATTTTGTTAAAATTTAAAAATTGTTCGTGGTGTGTGAGTTGCTGCTCTTTAAATAAATTATAATGTTATATCCTCTAAAAACCCCATAGACTCATGTAGATGTAGGATTTTAAATAATAAGACCTGAAAACTTTTCCTGCTCAACATACCTGAGTTTGTCCAGTCTGTAGCTGGGATTCTTGAGTTTTTCAGAGAGCTGTTTCACTCCTGAATCTCCTGGGTGATTGTAGCTCAGATCCAGCTCTCTCAGGTGTGAGGGGTTTGAACTCAGAGCTGAAGACACATAACTGCAGCCTTCTTCTGTCACCATACAGCCAGATAATCTACAAACACACACAGCAACAGTCCACATCACATTAGTTTGGCAGTCAGGCAACACTAACACAGTCATTTGTGCTGTAACAAGTAAAGTCAAAAGATGTATTTCGAGGGGTGAGAACCAGAAAGGCGTAAGTGAGATTTCAGCAACTTTACAGGAGAGCCAAAACAAAAAAATTTACCGTAGTTTGATCTGAATTTGTGTACTGATTTCAATTGTTTAGAATAAAAATTTGTACACTCATGGATGACAATACTTTTGCCAGTAGAAAGAGCTCATTAAGAGCTTTCATCCATTTCACCAAAAATGTCACTTACGCCCTTCTGGTTCTCACCCCTTGATTTATACTCTAGTAAGAAAACGAACAAAACACTAGAAACCAGGAGTAGAAAACTGAAGTGCCATTATTAATTTTATCTCACTGTGTCAATTCATAAAAGATCATTTTGTGTTCATTTGGTATTATCAGGAAGAAAAAAGTATTCCCCAAATCATTGGACATTTCAGATATATTGTTCAAATGGAAAAGTAAATAAGGTTGACTTTTATAGTTTTGACTTAAATTTCAGCTATTTGACTACTCTTAGAGTGAAATTTTACAGTGACAGCAGTGCTTGAGGAGTGCTTAGTACAGCACAGTATTAGCCAGTATCTGAGGAGTGCATATTTATTTTTGTCACCATTGCTGTCAAAGATAAAAGGTTTTGAATTTACTAATTAAATTATTCATTCCTACTTGCAGATGGTACTCATCCAGAATGAGCTTTTTACTGCTGGTACCACAACATCTGCAAAATACATTTGCAGCTTTTGACCACTGGGTGGTGCTTTAACCACAAGTTATCAAACGAATGCATCAAAGCACATTTTGCAAATAACAGTCCGTTTTACTTTGCTGATTGGCTACATTTGATGGCTGCAGTCACCAGAGAATCTAAGAAAAACATAACTAACAAAATAATTCATATTCACTGAAGCAAATATATACTGTATGTACTTATGAAGTGATGTGTGTTTGTTATTTAAAACAAATTCAAGCAGGATAAATGTCAAACCCGTGAGCCTGTGCTTATAGGCCTATTTCCTCATGCAATACATGTACTACATCATATTTAAATTTGGTGTGCGGTATTATTAATATCATATGAATAATATATTATCTTAAAATAAAGAAAAGGTAGTTTACTTTGCATTGGACCAATAACTTGTGCAATATGTATATGCTAAATGTCAAAATCTCACATTTCTTAATATTTGTCAAATAATTTACTATTATTTTTTTTAAATTATGCTAATATAACGGCATGCATTTCTGCATGTCACACACATACTTTGTAGGCTATTCATATACCTGTCCTTAATTTTAACGGATAATATACGTGGGCAAAAGATCTGTCCACAAATGAGAAAATATTAGTGGATTTTATTAATTATTTTCTTTATTTTAGTCAAATGTGAGCACTGTATTATTTCATTCCCATTATTCAAGTAAAATAAGAAAGGAATAAATAAAACCTGGCCACAATTTAGCTAAATCAATGAAACATTAATTTTTCATGCAGCTGCATTTAGATGCAGGAGTCAATCTGCTAAATTACTTATGAAATTTGAGATGATTTACAGTAATAATCATATCAACCAAAATATCAAATTTAAACATGTCATTGCTCAAAGATCTGGCAAGAGTGGGTCTATAGACAGCATCATATGGGGTTTCGTGGAGTATCTTTGACAAGAGTGACAAAAGGTAAAGGAAAGGATGTGCGGAAAGCCCTTATATGGAGATGGTCTGGACGTGTTTTATGCAAATGACTAACCTCATGCACGGGGCCACATATTTACAATATTCAAAATTTAGGTTAAGAACAAATCCATGTGCGTACGCATGTGTTGTGAATTAGGCGGAAAGTACAAAAAATCTATGAAATCAGACCAAACACATTTTTTTAGGTCTGAAAACGCAAGGTGCACCACACTGCCTTTTTTTTGGAGACTTTTTAAAAAACAGCAGTGCGCTGCGGTTTTTTATGTTGCTAGGCAACCACCAGATCAGCTGTCCTATCAGTCTAATCAAAGGATTATAGCACAAGTGCTCTAAAATCTTTGGGTTTTGCTGTTAAGTCATATTAGCAAAAACCTTAAATACTGCTCTGGCTAACCCGCGACAGACACCAAAAGTTTCTCCTCCATCATTGCAGTCTCCGGGCTTTCTAAGCAACGGTAAACTTTCGTCACAAGAACAGAAGGCCCGCCTCTTCATTCAATTGGACAATGGAAATAATGACGTTGGGTACTTTTCTGCTCAGAGTTGTTTTTTTTTCCAACTTCAGGCACTCAGAGCGCTCCTGCAAAAACACGAGGCGCAGCAGGCGGTTAAAATGCGTGGCGCCCGGAGCTAATAAACAGCGTGCTAAACGTTCACTGCCAATAGAAAAAACACGTTCTGTCTGATCGGGCCTTACTGTCTGAGATGATATGAGCTTCCAGCACACAGCTGCTAGATGATGCCACTTGTAGCCAGTGTTAATTTCGTCAACGAAGACGAAGACGAAAAATAGTGCGTCTCTGTCATTGGATAAGGGGCGTTTGCATATCTAGTCTCAGTATGGCAGTCGCAGTGCAAAACGCGAACCAGCCATCTGAAACAATGGCCTCAGCACCCGAAGGGTTAGGGCCTGGGTGACCAGACGTCCCGTTTTTCCCGGGAGTCACAATTCGTTGTCGATCAACTTAAAGTTGGTGAAGGCGGGATAGGCGGAATCGCGCTGATAGAAGTGCTCTCTCTCGCGCACGCACGCTCCACTTCTTCAGTTCTCATACAGCGCGCGATCAGTTCTCAGCGCTCAAATACACACACAGCAGTCCACACGTCTATCGTGTAGAGTCAGAGTATCTCACGTAAATACAGTCGGTTATGGCTTAAGTGAGCGTAAACAGGTGGGTGAAAACTGAGTGTGTCAGTATTACATGCATACCTTCCGTCTTAAATGGACAGCATTCCTAATTATCTGTGTCATCAATGTTAACGAACAAAAGATGTTAAATGTATACTTGTTAAGTAAACCTACTGTATCTGAAAAATGAGTTTAATTTGTATCTCTACCAGAAAATGAAAATTTATTCCAGTTCCAAATTCAATCCTTGATTCAAATTTCTCATAAGCTTAAATGATTTGGTCTAAAGAGAGAAGAATTGATGACTATTTTTGTTTGAATAGCTACCAAAATAAATGTTGGTAACTGCAGTTTGACTAAAAGTAATGACTAAAAGTTGACGAAAATGCAATGACTTTTCGTCGACTAAAACTAGACGAAAATGCAATGACTTTTCGTCGACTAAAACTAGACTAAAACTATGAAAGACTCAAATGACTAAAATGTGACTAAGACTATTAAGCATTTTCGTCTCAAGATAAAGACTAAGACTAAATCAAAAATGCCTGCCAAAATTAACACTGCTTGTAGCAAATGCTACATTTGTTGACAAAATTTTAAGGTCATCTACTGTAACATAATTTTGTTAATTATTTTATGGAAAAAAAACATTTACCTCAGTATCTCCAGCTGACACTTTGGACTTTTCAGTCCATCAGAAAGAAGCTTCACTCCTGAATCCTGCAGGTCATTGTTACTCAGGTCCAGCTCTCTCAGGACAGAGTTTGGGGATTGTAAAACTGATGACAAACTCTCACAAGATTGAGCAGTGAGATTACAGAATGAAAATCTAAACAGGAATAACACAAGAATTGCATACAGAAAAAATCTTAACAATATGAATTTTAATGAATAGGTTAGTGCAAAATAAATAAATAAAATGAATAATAACAGTGTTTGAAAACAAACCTCAGTATCTCCAGTTGACAATTTGGACTCTTCAGTCCAAAAGAAAGCAACTTCACTCCTGAATCCTGCAGGTCATTGTTACACAGATCCAGCTCTCTCAGAACAGTGTTTGGGGATTGTAAAACTGATAACAAACTCTCACAAGACTGAGCAGTGAGATTACATAAGGAAAATCTAAACAAGAAAAACACAGCCATTGCATACAGAAAAAAATCATAACGGTATGATTTTTAGTGAATAAGTTCATGCAAAATAGATAAATAAAAATAAATAATGAAAGTGTTTGAAAACAAACCTCAGTATCTCCAGTTTACAGTTTGGACTCTTCAATCCAATAGAAAGCAATTTTACTCCACAATCCTGCAGGTCATTGTTATTAAAGTCCAGTTTTCTCAGGACAGAGTTTGAAGATTGTAGAGCTGATGACAGACTTTCACAAGATTGAGCAGTGAGATTACACTCATGTAGCCTGTGTAGAAAAAAAAACAAATAGTGACATTAATGTGCTTATCCTGTAGGGTTTATAATCTGAAGTGCATGCTAGAGGCAGGACGTTTTTCTAGATAAGCCCGAGAGATGGTGTGGTGATGAACGGATGATGTATCTAATTCCAGAGCCTCTAGTTCTGAACAAATGCTCAGTTCAGTTTGATTAGGGGTTCATGGAGTTCATTATTGGACAGCTGGACACATGACATCAAATCCTTTTATTCTTTGTTAATAGCTAAGGAGTGTTACAAATGTTCTTCTCCAGCTATATAGACATGTACACATTTTCTTATCCGTTCCAGTAATAAATATTTCTGGATAACAATTTTTGGTGTTGGCTGTGTTACTGGTGATTCATTGTTTCACTGGGGTTACATCAAGAAATCAGCCACAGGACTTACTTCAGCTTACTGACAATGGCTTGTAGCGTGGAAATTGAAATAATTTCAAATCTGTTCAAAACTACAGGAATAATATTCCACAAAGGAATTAAGAAAATTTCCAAACATATGAAACAACCTAACCAGAGGGTTTCACAACAGCATTTTCTGTGCTAAAGAGAGTTTTTGGTTTTTGCAGCTCGTCTTAATGAGTTCGGTGGAAAAGCTGACTTTGCCATCTCACTAAGTCTATGTCGTGTGTTTTTAGAGACGGCTAAGGAAAGGCTAATAAAATAATTTCTTGCCCCTTGTATGCTCTCATGCATGCTATTGTTTCATGTCTGGCATGGCAAACTGCCCCATTTATGTTTCTATTGTTCTCACTCTACAAACCTTTCACACCTTTCACACCTCACATGTATCTTTTATATCTTTAGCTCAGCTGGTAGAGCGGAGGACTGTAGGGGGATTGTTGGCAATCCTTAGGTCGCTGGTTCGATTCCGGCTCGAAGGATGGTCTTTTATGGCTGCCCACTGCTCCGGGTGTGTGTTCACTGTGTGTGTGCATTTGTTCACTACTCACTGTTGTGTGTGTGCACTTGGATGGGTTAAACGCAGAGCACCAATTTCGAGTATGGATCACCATACTTGACAATACGTCACGACTTATCATCATTCTTTTGTTTTTATTCAGCTATTATTAGCCTTTATTCTGGCATTACGTCTTACCAATCCACATCACTTTGATCCCAATATACATTTAGCCACCTATTATCAAAGGTCTTTCTAAAAATACAACAAAACATTTTCTTACAACCTTACGTGAATTGTTTTGACAAAATACATCATGAAGTAGGATTGCACCTGTTGTGCAGGTGCATTAGAGCTAACATTAGCACCAAGCTATATAAGACAATTTATTAAATTAATAGTACATTTTTATTCGAAACTCACTTTAAACCACCATCAAGTGTTTATAATAACCCCCCGTTTGTGATCTCATGTTGATTTTGGTTATTGTTTGATTATTGTTATGAATAGGGCTGCCCTCGACTAAGGATTTTTCTGGTTGACAATAGTTGTTCATTTTAAGCATTAGTCGACTAATCACGTTTATTAATAAACCATTTAAATCATTATAATGAGCCTTTAATTGCCTACATTGCCTAATAAGTGCTCAAGCACACATAAAGCTTGCCACATCGCACGACAGAAGCTATGATTATGAATGTGTCAGGGAAAAACAGTAAGGAGGCTGCATTAACATTTTAATAATTCACTGATAAACAAGTGCTTTCTTTGTTTCGGTTTAAGAGATGAAGTCGGTGACATTGACTCGTCATCTTGCGCCTGTATGTATGTTTCATACGGATTACATAATCTGAGAATATTTGTTTTCCATTTGAATTGGTTCATTTGAAAGTAGACATTTCACTCTCTATAGATATATTTCTAACAACCCATAATGAATATGGTCATAGCAAACAGTAGCATACATTTACAACAACTGTAACAGCACATCATCACTGACAACACAACATTCAGTAATATAATGGCGCTTTTCCACTGCATGGTACGGCACAGTACAGTTTGGTACGGCTCACTTTTGGGGGGTTTTCCCCTGGGTACAGTACCTGGTACTTTTTTCAGTACCACCTTGGTTGAGGTTCCAAGCAAGCCATACGCTTGATGGGGCGACGTGGAATGAAAATGTTTTTCAGGAGGTCGCTCAGCTCTTGGCCACAACGTGTATAATCCCGCCCACTTAAAGCGGTACTAAACTGCAGTGGAAATGCAAACCAAGCCATACCACACAGTCGAAAAGCACCATAAATAGGGTGAGTTTAGCCACATTCAGCAATCTCCTAAAATGCAGTCAGATTTGTATGAAGCAGCTCTACAGGGTACCATTTGAATGAAATACTGACAGAGTGAAGCAACTTTGCTATGAATACGTACAAGTAAACTATACTGTCCTTATTGGCTGCTCTATGTGTGTTCATATTGTCTTACAATGTTTTGTCTTGTCTGTTTCAGAGAGTTATGGAACTAGAGGCTGCTGCAGAGCATCATGATTTCATCTATGATAATGAGGTCGGCTTTAACCTATGCAAAACAAGATGTAAGGGAAGAAACCTTATAGGGAACCGCACCATTGTCAGTGTCCCTGGACAGTGTGGTGGAAACATCATAATGTGTGCAGCCATTAATCACAATGGTGTCCTTCATCATCATGGCACACTTGGACCTTACAATACTGCCCACATTATCACTTTTCTCGATACCCTGCATAATATCCTCGTTCACAATGACCAGAGGAATGGACCAGAGCAGTCGAGGTTTGTTGTCATCTGGGACAATGTAAGTTTCCACCGGACTGCTCTGGTCCACAACTGACCTATCAGTAAGCCCCTCCCCTCGAACGCAGATGAGCCAATGGCAGTCGAGTATCAGTTGCATGGGGTGCGGAACTCGGACATATTTAGGTTTCAGCGCCATAGAGAAACATTGGAAGACCTGAACCTTGCATCGGTTTTATGGGGTTTATGCTACAAAAAATGCAAAAACGATGTGTCTGTGGTACTTGTAACACTGATTCCAGGTATCTTGAGAGGATGGGCAATATAATTTATTACATTTCCTGAATCGAAACAAAACAGAGCAAAATGTCCTTAAGCATTCAACCCCAATACAAATGAAGACAAAAATGTTCATTTTCTGGTTGTCATACACTCATTAAGTTACAATTTTCATCTGCTTAAGCAGAACGTCAATGTCATGTTGTGCTTCAGCAAGGTATCTCTGGCTAAAACTAGCTAACGTTGAAGTTAGTGAGTCCATGCTAATGTGCAGTGTGCTAATGTGTATATGTGTGATGCTCTGTCTGTCTTTGTTTTTAGGGTGACCTTTTAACATTCTGTCAAGGGTCTACAGATGAAAAATAGCCTTTTGGGCTAATTCTGGTACATTTACAGTTATGTTTATTAATGTGCATTGCCCCTGTAAGTAAATAAACTTAGACTTACAAACCTAAATAGAGGACTGTTCTCACAGCTTGTTCAGTGTAGGTCAAAAACATATAAGTGAAGGTCTACATTTCACTGTCTCTTCATATTAAACTCGTTAAATGTACATTAATCGTACCCTGTGATACATGAACAGTGTTGATCCTGCATGTTGTCATCCGCGATCGTGATGACCGACCATAATATGAGACTTCTCCCGCTTGCATTGTGATCTGTAAACCCTCGCTTTGAGTTACCCAGCGTATTTATTTTTAAATATTTTATAAATCCCTCCATGGAATATTTAATTCCCCTTTGGTGACCGTCTGTGTCCAAAATTGTGCAAAAACATTGTGGGACAAGGTTTTCACACTGCAGCTGTCATTGTAAGACAGTGAGCAACTCCGTTTGTCCAAAGGGGCAACAGTAACTAAGGGGGGCAGGGCTTACCGATAGGTCAGTTGGTTCAATGACCATCCGCAACTTTTGATGCTCAACCCGACACCATATTCTCCGTGTTTAAACACAACAGAAGAGTTCTTTTCGGCGTGGCGTTGGAAGGTATACGATCGCCAACCCCACCAACGCATACCCCTTCTCCAAGCGATGGAGGAGGCCTGTGGTGACATAGACGAGGGGGCATGCAAGGGATGGATAAGGCACTCCAGACGCTACTTCCCTCAATGTTTAGCAAGAGAGAATATTGCTTGTGATGTTGCTGAGTTTTTGTGGCCAGACCCAAACAGGAGACAGGATGCAAACTTTTTTTTTCTTTACAGTAACAAGCCTATTTGTTTACATTGTTCAAATGTATTTGTTTTGTCTGTTACTGTTGCTCACTTAAAGGGTTCATATGATGCGATTTCAAGTTTTGCTTTCTCTTTGGAGTGTTACAAGCTGTTTGTGCATAGATAAGATCCCTGAAGTTGCAAAGACTAAAGTCTCAAAACCAAAGAGATATTCTGTATCAAAGTTAAGACTCTGCCACGCCCCCCTAAAACGGCTCGTTCAAACACGCCCCACATCTCACATCTATGTCACGATGTGGGGAGATTTTCATAACACCGGCCAAATGTATACGCAATGAAAGCAGGCGGAACTATTATCCGGCACCATGTCCTGGAGACGCTGTGTTTCATTGCGAAGGCGAAACTACTTTCTTTGGGCTTCCGAAAGAGGACACAACTAGAAATCAGTGGTTAATTGTATTTACAACACTGTTCCAGAGCAGTGCAACGCAAATATTGGAGTGTGTGCAGCGCATTTTACGGAGGACTATTTCCTGAACTTGGAAGCTACAATGCTGGCTCACACAAAGACTGTTTCTATAAAGTGGGGCAATTCCAACTTTGCAAGGACAGTCTGGTGCTTCTGACTCACAGCCTGTAAGTATGTTTCTGCCACTGACGATTCAAACGCGAGTTTTGAGCAGTGTAGAGTAGTGCTTGTTGTTTGTGTTTCTCCGATCACAAATGCAGACATGGTAATGTTTACACGGCACGATGCAACGCGACGCGTAAAAAGACAGTATAAGTCATTATAATCAGTAATTATGTTCCCACTGGATGCAACAAATGCCTCATTTATAATGGGTTTTATTGTTTTTGTGTCATCGCGCCGGGACACAGCATCACAATACGGTGAGGGGCGTAACATTTCCGTCTCACGCTTGAGGTATTCGGCCAATCTTAATGCACTGGATAGCTGGCCAATCAGAGAATGCCTTGCTTCTCAGAACGATGAGCTTTGTAAAAATCGAAGCGTTTCAGAAAGGCGGGGCTTAGAGGAGCAACAATAATGTACAGTATGTGGAAAATAATGTGTTTTTTGAACTTTAAACCAGATAAACACATTGCATAAACCAAATACACAAAATAATGTTCTTTTTAGCAACATCATATGATCCCTTTAAGGCCTAAGTATACTTTGTTTTTGTACATGTATGCTAATGAATTGTACAGCCGAACGCGTACAAAGCATGCGCTCTAGAAACCTTCATCCATGTTCAGTGTCTGCTCTATTTTTCCCTGTTAATTCATGATTGATAACAAATATTTTTGAACTCTTTTAAACCAAAACTGAGCTGTCTCATACCCTCTCGCTTACAAGCACTTGTCAATGTGAGCGTCTGTTTTTGCGGTCTCCGCTATTTTGTCTCTTTCAGTTTCGTTTTCTACTGTGAAACAACAGCCCGTGACAATGTGGAAAAACTGATTGCTGCAAAATAACTTCAGTGCGCATGTACAAAGTATGCACGGTTACAAAAATCAGGTGGTGCGCGTACTGTTCTGATGACGCAAATTCACGTCACGTGCACTGTATGCTGTCCCTCACGTATGCATAAAAAGTGAAGTATACTTTGGGCTTTAGTCAAATACAATGAAAATACTGTTTTGAGAACAAAATATTTACCCCCACATTCCTGTTTATAATGAACATATATACTGACTACGCATACATACTGTATATACAGTGTACTTCTGTACATAAATGTAAGTGTCATGACAAACTCCTGTGCACTACACTGTACTCTGAACAAGCAAAAGACACACAAGAGTAGTGTTTTAAATTTTTCACATCTTTGTAGTTTGGCATGTATGTGGCTAATTATTTTATGTTCGTGTGTAGAGTTACTACGCAAAAAAACATTTTTAGAAGAGTTAAAATAGTTTTGAAAGAAGTGTTTACTTTTGTAAGATGTGACGTTTTGCTGCTTGTGTGTGTGTTTTGTGGTTTTGTATTTTTGAGAAATGGAGCCATAGATTCAAAAACTGTGTAAGCATTTTGGAAAAAACTGTAATATTTGGCATATTTGTGTGCTGCTGCATGTCCCTGTGTGTGAAATAAGCAGAGTGTATGCGCATTGTGCACCTGCCTATAGGCCCATATTACTAACGCACTCTTTAAATAAATAAAAAAAATTCTGCGTCATTGACTTTAAACCAGGTTTTAGTTGGTCAATGGCACAATCGTTTTCAGTTGCCTCAAAATAGCCACACGCCAACAATGTGACTGAACACACCTCGTTTTCAGACCAGCACGCCCATTGGGCGAACAGATGGGCGCAAATGCATTTGCTAAGTCCATAATATACGCACTACAGATCATTCATTAGACACTACATCAAACAATGGAGAACACAGTATCCAGTGCATGTAGTTACAAAAAATAAATAAATGTTTAGCAATAAAACACACACACACACAAACAAATCACACCTAAGTTTGGTGAAAATACAAAAAAAAAGTTACTCTCAAAAAGAAAAAAACAACAACATGTATCTATATCTATGTACAGGTGTGTGTATGTAAAGAATCACAAGACTTCATCTACGTCGCAGGCAGGCAACAGGGAAAAAAAACCCTCTGGTGTGGTGGATCCAGCCTTGACAAAACAGCACGTCTATGTTACCACAGGCCAGTTCTTCCACCCAAATGTGGTAGTCTTGTAATTCTACACAAGATTCTCTTCCACTCCACTTTTGCTGTTCGTTTGAACTTTCCAGCTGATTATGATGGCCACAGAGAATCTGCTCAAATTAGGTTGAACTCTTTGTGCTGCCTTTGTCATTCCATGCACAAGAACACAGTCTATCACAGTAGCTCTGATTTCATCTGAAAAGACTGCTCTTGGTCTTGTTCTTCCTCCACCTCATATTAGCACTCTTCCTCTAGCTCCCAGATTGATGGATGCACCCGTGCTATCCACGCCGTTTGAACTGACTTATATTTCGTATATTCATATATAAGTGTGAACAATTCTGAATTATTGTGTTTAAACGATGACAGCCATGTTGCAGTTGTCTGTAACTTTTGCTTCCTTGTGTTTAGGGTTTCGCATCACAAGTTCATCACAGTGCAAACTGTGTTTTAGTGAGTGAGAATGTTTAAAGTTTTGTAAAAAGAGTGCATGAGATCTGCAAACAGTGTCTAAACTTTCTCAACTTGTATAAGGTTTTGCAGAAAGAGTGATTCCTTTGAGGATGCAGGATCATTTTCACATCATTTTGTAGCAAGTCTAGTCTACCACATCCAGTTCTCAAAATTCTTGTGAACAAATGTTCTGTATTTGTTTTATGGCCTTATTCAGCAACTTAAACATTTTAGTTTTTCACTAACCACACAGAAATGTTGTTTTCGCATAAGTACAAACTTGTACATAGATGCTGCACATATTATTGTAGCACAGTTTGTGCTGAATACAGTGTAATCATTCGCCTTTTACCTGCGAAACCACACCCCCACCCCCAGCAGAGGAGTTTATCCAATACTGAGAGGGGGTAGGTAAAATGTGCTCCAACAAAATGTTTTTTTTGTAACTTAATACCTCTTAATTTCACAAATAATGCTAAAATGAAAGTTAAGTGATGTTGTTTAATGATATGTTAACTGATTGTGATTGTATGTGATCAACATTGTGGAGTTTAGATGTAATTTGCTCACTGTGTGCGTAGCAAGGCCGATGACATTTTTGACTCAAACTTGGGTGAAACTCTTATTTCCGTTTGCTCTTTTAGATACACTTGTAAATGCCCACTGTCGCCAGAGCATATCTCTATGTTATTGTTGTGTTACAGGTATGTTTTTAGGTTTGGATCTTGTGTGTTAAAATGGTTCTATGAAGACGGATCCATGCTGCATTGCGCTTTGATGTTTATTTAAAGCACCAGCAGAGAAGTTTGTCCGCTACTGAGAGGGGACACGTGTATATGTATAAATGCCCACTTTTCTCTCCTTGTTGTTTTACAGAAATAAACAATGCATGAAACATAGTTCTCCATGTCCACCTGTGATTTGAGTGATGACGGTTAAAAAGCGTTACAAACATACTTATTTCACCTTCTACAATTACTCACTCTGGTTGTGTAAATATTTGTTTTATTTGCATTAGTAGAGTAACTGTGCATTTGATTTGACATTGTTTTAATTAAAGAGCTAGATAATTACTATGAATAAGGATAGAGAGATAAAGATTTTAACTTGGATAAATTAAACAATATATGGGTCAAAGACATTTAATGGTCCGCTTCAAAAGAAATTTTACAAAAGCAATTTTATATACATAGATAGAAAGCACATTAAATTCAAGTAAATAGTCTACTTTTAAGGTTTTAAAAAAGTTTTGGGAGAATAAAATGTCAAAATATGGGTGAAATAATGTTCCATTGTCATTCAATGTAACAAATATTTATGTAAAAACTGAAACAACATACTTATTCTGACCTGTACATATGAAGAGTTTATTTGCAAAAACAGATTTCAAAAATTATGTTTTTTATTATGTTATGTTTTTATTGTTTTATTGTGTTAGCTGTATTTTTTAGCTATTTTGTAACCTTATAAAAAAAACAACAACAACTGTAGTTTGATTGAGATTAATTGGAATGCACAATGAAAAAACTTAATTTTTGAAACTTGTTAAAAACGGAGTTATCTGTTTTTGCAAATGAACTCTTCACATTAAAATATATGTAAAATTCTAAAATTACAAGTAGTGAAGTGAAGTGACATACATATCGTGCTCTGCATTTAACCCATCCAAAGTGCACACACACAGCAGTGAACACACACCCGGAGCAGTGGGCAGCCATTTATGTTGCGGCGCCCAGGGAGCAGTTGGGGGTTCGGTGCCTTGCTCAAGGGTCTCACCTCAGTCGTGGTATTGAGGGTGGAGAGAGCGCTGTACATTCACTCCCCCACCTACAATCCCTGCCGGACCTGAGACTCGAACCCGACTCTCTAACCATTAGGCCACGACTCCCCCCCCCCGTAGTATTCGGGGTAAAACTAATTAGTCTTTCAATATGTCATAAACTGATTTTTGTGGTAAATATGCCTGACAAGATTGTTACACAATGACATTTTAGTGGCTGTTTTCTGTAAATCATGGTAAAATGTAGAGTTATTTTTGTGCAGAAAAAAACTACTTATTAAAAACTACCAAAACTACTTAGAAACTACTTAAACACTTACCCCCGGTTTCACAGACAAGGCTTAAGACTAGTCCCAGACTAAAATGTAAATATGAGCTGTTTCAACAGAAAGAAACTTGCACTGACTGATCTTAAAACACATCAGTGCCTTTGTTTTGTCTCAAGATGCACACCAGTAATGTTTTTTCTAAGGCATGTTAATAAAAAATACTTAAATGTCCTAATTGAACTATGGCCTAATCCTGGCTTAGTTTAAGCCCTGTCTGTGAAACTGGGCCTTATTGTTTTGATGCTTGAAAACCCTTTTTCGTCTTTGACCAATATACAAACACCATGAAACAATAAATGAGTGAATGAGTCAAACCTCAGTATTTCCAGCTGACAGTTTAGACCCTTCAGTGCATCAGACAGCAGCTTCACTCCTGAATCCTGGAGGTCATTTACACTCAGGTCCAGCTCTCTTAGATTGGAGTTTGATGATTGCAAAGCTGAACACACAGTTTCACAGTGCTGATCAAAAGGCCAACATCCAGCAATTCTGTAACAGAGAATGACATGCAATGAATGTGTGCCCAATGTCACTTTGTTCTCAAATATTACAAATGTTGACAAATCGTACATGTTTTGAAAGATCTATGAGTTTAGCATCCGTACCCGGTCTTCGTTTTATGATAGAAATTCTTCAGCAATAGTAAATCGTAATTTGTGTCAGAAGTGTATATGTCAACATGCAGAACACAGGGTCTCAGGAGGTTAAAGAAAACTGTAGCATTTGAAACATTTCAAACTTATGTGTAAAGGTTACACAACTGAGGATTTGTTAGTGTAATACTGTTTTGAAAAGTTTCCAAATGTTGATTTTTTTCTGAACTCTACAGTCTGTGTTGGGTCACTTTGATAATGTTGGCATCATTCATGACCCCTGTATTTAATTAAAAAGGAAGAATGATTAGTGCTTGTCTCTGATTAGCTGAGCCCTCTGTAAACACCCTAAACAAGCACTACAATGAATGAAGTAACACGTTACACAGACATTTCTTATTTAGTGGTGCAGTATTGCATGATTTATGGATTAAATTTAATGTATTTGACTTTAAATAAACATTTGCAGTTAGTCTGTAAAAGGTTTCATTACATGTGTAGCCTGTGTATTCATAGCACGTGTCTCCATCGGTTTGTGTGTGTGTTTGGTTACGATTCAGGGTTATGATTTGATAGATTAGTTTCAGTCTCAACTCCAGACTAATCTGTAACCTCTATAATGACATGAATGAATGAATACTCACAGAGCTTTTCTGCAGTTGATCACAGCTGGCATCAGTCTTCCTCTTCCTTCATCTGATGTGTTGAATTTCATGAGATCAAGCTCATTCAGCGGCTCCTCTGACATCTGAATCATGTAGGCGATTGTTGAGCAGTGAGCAGGAGAGAGTTTCTCCCTTGACTGTTTGTCTGATTTCACAAATTCCTGAATCTCTCTGTACAGAGTCTGATTTTTTACTTCAAACAGACAGAGGAACAGATTGATGGATCTTTCAGCTGATAGTTTCATGTTATAGTCATATCTCTTGATCTTGTCTTTGATGTGGTGTGTGGTTCTCCTGATGCTCTCTGAGCTGTTCTCTGTGTGTGTCAGTAGATCCTGTAAGAGTCTCTGATTGGACTCCAGTGAGACGCCCAGCAGAAATCGCAGGAACAGATCCAGACGTCCATTCTCACTCTCAAGAGTTTTATCAACTGCTGATTTTAGCAGCTCATACAGAGAGTTTTCCTCAGATATGTACCTGTCCCTCTCATGTTTATCATCCAGAAACAACTTCACTGGCTCCATGTTCTTTGCTAAATAGCAGTAAAATGGATAGAAACCTGCGAGAAACTCCTGAACGCTCAGATGAATGAAGCTGTACACTTTCCTCTGATGAATCACTGATTCCTCCTTAAAGATCTCAGTGCAAATCCCAGAATACACTGAGGCATCAGTGACGTCTATGCCGCTCTCAATCAGGTCCTCCTCATAGAACATCACATTGCCCTTCATCAGCTGTTTGAAAGCCACTTCAGCAAGTTTCACAATCACTTCTCTGTTGGACTGCAGGAGTTTCTCTGGATCTCTCTCTTCATACTTCTGGTTCCTCATGTTGATCTGAATCAGCAGGAAGTGGATGTACATTTCAGTCAGAGTTTGAGGGATTTCTGCACTCAGATCTTCTTCCAGGAGCTTCTGAAGCACAGTGGATGAGATCCAGCAGAAGACGGGGATGTGGCACATGATGTGGAGGCTTCTTGCTCTTCTGATGTGTGAGATGATTCTGCTGGCTTGATGTTGGTCACTGATTCTCTTCCTGAAATATTCCTCCTTCTGAGGCTCATTGAATCCCTGAATTTCTGTCAGACGGTTGATGTATTTGGAGGGGATCTGATTGGCTGCTGCTGGTCTGGAGGTGATCCAGATGAGAGCAGAGGGAAGCAGCTCTCCTTTCATGAGCTTTGACATCAACACACCCACTGATGAAGTCACATCACAAACTTTCTGAGTGTCTGAAAATTTCAGTGCGATTCTGCTTTCATCCAGACCATCAAAGATGAACACAACTTTACACTCCTCATAAATCTTTGAGTCCAGATCTTGAAGTTCAGGATGAAAGTCCTGCAGAAGTCTGTGAAGACTGTACTGATAATCTCGGATCAAGTTCAGCTCTCGAAATGGAAGCACAAACATGAAATCTACATCCTGATTGGCTTTTCCCTCGGCCCAGTCCAGAATGAACTTCTGCACAGAGACGGTTTTTCCGATTCCAGCGATGCCTTTAGTAAGAACAGTCTTGGGATCTGGTCTTTCCTCACATCCTGGTTCAGCTGGAGGCTTTAAAGATGCCGTGTTGTATTTATGTCTTGTGAGTGTTGTGTTCTGGCTGTTTTCTCCATCTGTAAAACCTCATGTTCTTCATTCACTCCTTCACTCTCTCCTTCTATGATGTAGAGCTGTGTGTAGATCCTGTTTAGGAGGCTTTCATTCTCCTGGAGATTCAGTCCCTCAAATAATCTCTCATACTTGTTCTTCATGCTGGCTTTGTGCTGGTCTTTGACTCTCTGTAGTTCATCATTCTCTGGTTCAGGAGAATCCTGCTGCAGGTCTCCAGTCTGATCATCTCTATCCACACAGCAGAGAAACAACACAATGAATGAATGAGTTTGAGTCTGAATAATGAGACTGACTGCAGAAAACAAAGCAGATTCACAAAAACCCTGTTAAAGGACATAGCTGATGACTGAATCTGGTCAATGAATGAATCTGGATCATATTCAGGTGAGAGTGCTCTATGATGGAGCAGACACATTTGTAATAAGGCTCAAATTGTAGTTAAACCAGATAATGTGTCTTCAGTTATGGAGACTGATGTCAAATATGGTTCATTCTGCATTACCAACCTTGATATTAAATAATGTCTCACTCATTTTACTGCAGCAGTTCAATCAGCTGCATGTTTGTTCTCACACAGGCTCAGAGGTCACTGCTTCATCTTTAATGTTTAAATACTGTCTCTTGTCAACAGCACTGGATATCTTCTCACCTGGGGTTAAAGGTCACTGGCCCATCACTGAATTTAGGAGGTTGTATCATAGATGCATCACTCCTCATCGACACACAGCTGGGCTCTGAAGATGCTTTTCTCTTGTTCCGATAATGAATAACATCCTCCTCTCTCTCCTCACAGAGACTCATTTTAAAGCCAGTGATCTTCTGTTCCTCAGATATGTTCAGTTCTGCATTTGGACACAAAACAACACACAACTCAACTGTCATCTTTAGACAAACTAAAAAAATAAATAAAACAGACTGTGACTTCAGCATGTGGCTCAGGGTTGAGGCAGAGGGATATAACATTTCTGTTACCTACGTAACCGAGACGTTCCCTATCTGTCAGTTGGTACGAGTTATGTTGTAATGACATTAGGGGTCCGATGGAAAGCGCCATAACCAGTGAATGTTGTTACCACCTGTGGCGCTGCAAATGCTGACAAGCCAAAACAAATGCCAGCGCATAGGTCGTAACCTTCCCAACGCCACAGTGCAAATTGGTACCTTGGTACCAAGAGGGGTCAAAGGTAAGTACATCACTGCTGGAGAAAGCCATGCTGCTGTTCCGTCCACAAAAAAATTCTTAACAGAAGGAATTTCAACCTTCAAGCAAAAGATGGCTTCAGAACTTTTTTTTTCAGCTTGGCTAGTAGAACGTTGGGTAAGCGTGCTTTCCCAAGGAGATGGCTGCTACGGAGACCACATCTTACCCATAGGGAAGTGACACTGATATGGACTAACCTAAGTAGTCCATACTTACATAGCAGTGCTACATATTGAATGGGTCTCTGAGGCAGGTCCTACCAGGGAGTAGGGATAGAACTACTGCCAGCAGAGACTGACAGAGCAGGTCTTTCAAGGGAAAACACGGGTTTACCATAAGGGAAACCTTACTGTGGAAAGATACACATATGGGATTGCCCACAGGGAATCACTCCATATGGGACACCTAGCTCAGTACAGGGGTTGACCGGGACTCTGGGCATGCTAACTCCAGTACTGGGCCTGGCGTCAGACTGCTCCCTGCCGAGTTTGAGTGCCGGGGGTTCTGGAGGAAGCTGGACCAGGATTCGCTTATGGAAGAGCAGTGATAAGAGGGAAAAAATGCCATCGAAACTTCTCTTAAGTCAATTCCCTTCAGAAAAAGATTCATATAAACCCCCACCGCAATATTTATATTTTTCATCCATCCAACAGTGAGCTTGCTCTGCCTGTACAATATTTTCTTTGTTCGCGTCTGTTAATTTTAGTCCTTGCTTGCAAGAGATAAACCTATGGACTTTTACTTTTATGGACTTTTTTGGCAGAAAACTCCAACTTCTGTGAAAAGAGGTTTACAAACGCGTCTCATTTCAAATCTAGCGAAATACTGTCAAAATTTGCCCATTAAATGTTGAAAATTATGCTGATGTGAAAACAAAACGTAACTGGTGCCCGTTGCGTTCTCAGATGCGTGCTAAACTCACAGCACATTCAAAAACAGACTTCACTGTGAAAGGAGCCGCTCTGAGACGCGGAAAACACCGGATCACGAGCTGATCGCTTGTGCAAAGTGCGCACTTGGCTTTGAAACATGCAGCGCAAACAGGCTTGATGAAGAGATAAAGCCATATTACACTTAGTTCGTTTGACGGACACCTTGCGAAAGCAATTAACACAACGTTAAATACCTTTTATGTTCTAATGAAGAGTATAAATACATTTTCGGTTTATTATGAAACTGGTGGGACAGATTAGACTGTGGCGGGCTGCCACAGACTAGCTAATGGGCTAGCTATGGGAAACACTGGCTTGGTCTTTTTTAAGGTAAGGAGACACCTGATGTGGACTCATTAAATATTTAATGTTGAACAAAAATAAACTGATCAAATAAATGGCACAAACATGGCAGTACATATACACACTTGTCCTTAGTAGGGTATAGAGTGCAGAAAACGGAATTATATGTTAGTTGCAGGAGTTTTTGTGACCAGGAGCCTACAGCTTCAGCTATCTTAAAGAAAAAAGAAAAAAATGTATTGTTTTGTAAAGAGTTTTCAGATATAAAGGCACTTAAAGTCCATGGTATATGAAGTCACCACTTTAGCTGAGGGGCCACACACATGATGAAGTCATGAGAAGTTAATGCTTAGTTAATGAAGACTACTGTATTTGGATGTCAACAGAATTCACATACTATGTGCTGTGATTGGCCAACGTTGGGGTCTGTACATTTACCTGCAGGCTACTATGAAGAAGATATGAACATGTTTGATAACTCATATTATATTTAATGAAAAACATTAGTTCTCACATTATTTGATATACTGTTCTAGCCTGTATGCATGCATGAGGAATTTTGTATATTCCTTTAATAATTAAACTAGTCTTACATGCACAAAATAATGCTTTTTTGAATAATGTACCATAAGCATAGCTTTATCCACAACGGATAGTAAAGACCTTGTTTTTTGTGAACAAAGAAAACATCATGATCATGCGTAATAAATCATAAATCATGATGATGTACTCATCTTAGTTAATGTCTTAAGGTGTTGTTCATCCATGAAGTCATGAATGAAAGACTTTGAACTCATGTTAGTTCCTGATAATTCATGAGATATTAATGTATAAAGTAATGCATAATTCACATTAATTTATGCATGAATTCATGGTAATTCATGTAACCTTACCGTAAAGTGTTACCGTACAAGTTGCACATTGGTGAAAACAATAGCACTCATTATGTCTATTATTAAGGGAAAAGTGGTTATTTTTTCATTTTGTGGAGCAATTTCGTTCTTCCGGTTCACAAAGCAAATTTGAACCTACATCCCAAAAAGTGATGTATATGCGTTAACCTGGAGATTGGCTGCCGTGGCTGGAGAGTGCGTCATCGGTTTTCTGAGCTTTTCTCAGTATTATTCATAAGAATTAACTCCTATGAGCCAATCACTGTGTTGTATTATGCATGAAATCGTATTACAGCCAGTGTTGCCAAGTTAGCAATTTTGCTGCTAAATTTAGCAACTTTTCAGAATACCCAGGCAACTTTTTATTCCAAAAGCACCTAGCAACAAACTTTTTATAAGTGACTCAAATGATAAAAAAGGCACAAATTTCCCATTTAAACTGCACAAAAAGAGGAAACCAAAGATGCCTAGCAGTACACATGTGAATTAAGTTTGCTGCTATCTGCAATTGAGCTATCGGTAAGCCCTGCTCCCCTTAGTTACTGTTGCGAACTCGGACAAACAAACAGAGTTGCTATACTGTCTTACTATAGCTGGGTTTCCATCACCCTGTTTTAATGCGCATTTTGAAGTATCGCATGAGAAACGAGTGATGGAAACTTTCGAATAAAAATCCCTTAATTCGCAAAAAAGTTATTACGCTCGCTTGAGGTGGTTTTTGACTTCGAAAAAGGGTTAATGCGAGTAACGGGAGATGGAAATGCATTTTGCGAATAAATTCCTCCAAGCGCATCAAAAAAGTCATGTGACTTTGCGCTATGAGACGGGATAACTTGACTAGCAGCGGACTGATCTCGTTCCACAGCATCTGAAATGTTGTTATGGTCGTTCTGAAATGCCTGAGCAAAGTCTGTCATCAAAGTATTTCTGTATAATTGTCTTACACGACTGTGTGATGAAAAAATCCCGCATCAACACTGTTCATGTACCGCAGGGTAAGATTATATTAATTTACATTTAACCAGTTTAATATGAAGAAACAGTGAAATGTAGACCTTCTTTTATGTGTTTTTGACCTACACTGTACAAGACGCGAGAACAGTCCGCTATTTAGGTTTGTACGTTAGCACGAACTCACTAACTTTAACGTTAGCTAGTTTTAGCCAGAAATGCCTTGCTGAAGCACAAGATGACATTAACGTTCTGCTTGAGCAGATGAAAATTGTAACTTAATGAGAGTATGACAATAAGAAAATGAATGTTTTCGTCTTCATTGGGATTGGGGTTGAATGCTTAGGGACATTTTGCTCTGTTTTGTTTGGATTCAGGAAATGTAATAAAATAAATTATATTGCCCATCCTCTCAGGATATCTGGAATCAGTGTTACAAGTACCCCAGGCACATCATTTTTCCATTTTTGAAGCATAAACCCCATCAAACCGATGCGAGCTTCGCATCTTCCAATGTTTCTCTATGGTGCTGAAACCTAAAGATGTCCGTGTTCCGCTCCCCGTGCAACTGATACTCCACTGCCATTGGCTAGTCTGCGTTCGAGGGGAGGGGCTTACCGATAGGTCAGTTGTTTAAAGTCGGCATGAAACGGAAGTTGCGATTGTCTTTTCTTCTCTACTGTGACGTATATCCGAGTGAAACGGCATCTGAAATGAGAGGGCGGGACTTGATTTCGTCCTTCGGGAACTGATTGGATCGTTGGAAGTTGGGGCGTTACTAACAAAATGGAGGCAGATCTGAAATGCCAGTTTGCAGATAGAGGTGGGGGATTTCTCACCACTGGATTCACCGCCGACACCCAAGCATGAATAAATGTTTTATTTATCAGGGATGATGACCACGATCAACGGCATAAAACACATCTAAACAGCGCGCCCGCAAGAGAGAGAGACTGCCTGAATGACTGAGCGCGTCTTCCATCAGGTTAAGTCATATATTCATTTGCAATGTCCTAAGAGTAATGTTTTCGTAATATCCTAATATATTTTCAGTGTTTAAGGGTAACGTACTCCCTCATGACTGGTGTCAGTGCTATAAAGCGAAGCATCAGCTTCAGCTTTTCCCCTGTCGTTTACCCCTTACGTCACTAGCTCCGCCCTTGCGCCATCACTCGTGACCGGAAGAGTAGAGGAGTCGTTTTGAGGGGGAGGGGAGGTTAACGATTTTGATTAAAGATTAGGAGGGCACATGAATTTAAAAAAAATAATGAAGTGCACGGATAAATTATTTATAATAAACACTACAGTATTCCATCAAAAAATAAGACTTGTCAGTTTTGATTTCATGCCGACTTTAATGTAATAATAATAATTGAATAACTGAATAATTGTTCATTCATGATACACTTTGTTAGTAGCTTGTATCTGCGATTGTTGATCAGTTAGTACACTGTAAGAAAAATATCTAGAAAAATGGGAAAGGTACTTGAAATTTTCCAGGACATTATCTGGTATCCATTATTCGTTGTAAACCTGTAACCCCCCCAAAAAACACAATATACAATACGTAATTAAAAATGCAAGTAAAGAAAAATCAATGCAGAAAATTCCGTCATGTTAACATAGTACATTGTGCCCTATTTTTACAGATATCTCTTAGAGTGTAGCATACTAACTACTAATACACTGCTTAAAAGTATAATGCATAATTTACTTGTTTACTAACTAATAAAAAATAAAACTTAAATTGCGATTGCTCAAACGTGTAATAAACGTGTAATAATTCAATGTATTTTAAAATAGTTATTTTTTTATTTAGTATTATATATTATGCATTTCTATTATTTTACAAACAAATCTCAATAAACATATGTAAAATATCTTTTGCACAATTTTAGCAACTTACCCTGAAAATGACTTGGCAATACTAATTACAGCGGAGGATTCAAATCATGAAAGAGCTTCAGGCAATATTTAATATGTAACGACATGTGGAGCGGTTTCTGCGGAGTTTAACAACACGGATAATAGTTCATATCTGGGCCAGAGCAAGCCTGTTTCATTCATATTTTATATTCTCTGGTGCTCCCAACATGAACCAGCTCCGTGTGTGTGCACAGATAATGTCTTCTTCAAATAAAAGACGTGCAAGTAAGGGCGCTGAGTGCTAAAACGGTCACTTTAATGACAATTTAAAATTGCGTTGATAATAATTAGATGTTAGAATCGTTATGTTTTCTAATCTATATTATTAAAATAAAAGTAAACGTTTTGATTGGGTATCAATTTTAATGGAAATATGAATGAACAGTCCAGCAGATATAGAAATGAAACTGGCGCTCTGGCTCGATTCCGGAAGGAGAGAATCTAACCGGAAGTGGCCAGAGGGCAGCTTTCTGTCATTCACTTACAGACACACTGTTTGATCACGGCATGAAGATCTTTAAAGCAATTAATCAAAATGACTTCAGAGCAGCATTAAAGTCTCAGAAGCACAAATTGTGACCAGTGAGAATAACGCACATTTAACCAGATAAAGATGAAACACTCACCTCAAAATATATTTGTAGATCTAATGTGCTCTGAACTGTTGTGTTGAGTGTGTGATGTTGGGATGAGTTGCTTGAAGCTTGGTGTTTTTTTTTTTTTGTTTTTTTTTTCCATGAGCTATTTTTCTGGCGTTTTTCCGTTTCACTTTCGTTTTCTCAGCTGCTGATTGGTAGATGCCGCTGTCAATCATCGGAAAGGGCGGAGTCCAGCGTCCTGACGACAGGCGGTGCTTAGCACCTGGAAACTTAAACTGGGGCACGTTCAGGCTCACACTGGTGCCCAACGTTTTGCTACAGTTTCCGGGTCGAACGACATGTTTCCTGGAAACGGTGTGCAATGGAGTTTGAGATACGTTTTCTCTTGTTTGGCGGGTGTGTAAAAAAAAGTCAATCAGCAGCACGTGTATATAAACCACGCGGTATTAAAGAGACAGCTCGCACAATGGGTCCAAGTGAAGTCATTTAATATGTGTCCGCTGCAGCTCGGTATACGCAACAATTGAAGATATTAGAAGACATGTTTGTCGTAAGAGTTTTATAGTAACATAGCATATCAACATGATGATGATGATGATGAATTTGTAAATGTAATTAACATCAAAATAAATTCACAAGAGCAAGTATATTGTTTGCACATGTTTATTTACATTAAAGGCAAAATAACTGAAATAATAAGAGCACAAGTATAGATCTGGAACTTCTTTAAGTCTGTCTAAATATCATGTAGTAATTGCAATGTCTTCTGGTCCATATCCTTTCCTTAGGAAGGTGTGCTAGACACTGATTAATGTAACAAAAATACTGTACATATTTATATATTTTATTGTATTGTGGAGTGACACTTTCACAAACTTTTCTATGCTCCTCTGATTATATAATGGTAAATATTACAATATCATAGCACAACAACAGTGATCAGCAATAATGATAAGCCTAATACTCACAATAAAAATAATAATATAGATCATAACACAGTCTCGGAGGTAAGAAGTGGATTATCCTTCACCTGAGATTTCTTTTCATCCTGAAATGCGAGGCAAATGTTGGATCAAAGTAAGTAGGAACCACAGTTTCTACAAATCCCTTCACTCGATTGGGATGTTCTCTTTTATTCTGGACGGCAAGGGCAGTGACCGTAACATCGAGCGTAGTTTGCAGTATTAAACACCTATTTATACCGATTTCATCAGGCTCCGAAAATTCTTCAAAAAGAACACAAAGAATGGTCTTCTCAGCTGCCGTAGTTGCAACTCTTGCGTCATCAGAACAGAGTGTTCAACGTATCGCCGTTCCCGTTTAATAAACATTTTGCACCGTTTTGTCGGGGCTGAACGCAGCCCTGAGCTTGAGGTTTCTGCACCTTCAGACATTTTGTTTGTGATTTCTGCCATAGTTCTGATACTTTACCTGGTGTATTTGTGCTTTAGAAATGAAATGAAATGTATTCTCGTTATTAGGTTCATTTACGACTGCTTTAGACCTATTAGCAGAGGGAAGTACCATAAACAATTTGCTTTTCAACTTGAAATAAAACAAGCAGAAACAAGAAAACTGCCTTTATTCATATTTTCAAAACGTTCAAATCATATTTTTATTTTTGTATTTAATTCAAAGTTAATTAGATAAGTAAGTAACGCAAATGTAATTGGCCACATTTACAAAATCAGGAGGTTACTTCGCCCATCTATGTAAATGTCTCTTTGTATGTAGACAAGAGTATGAAGTTGATCACTGTCTGTCACGTCAGTTTATAGTGATCGTGTAGATATGCAAAGACACTGAATACACCAGAAAAACATCTTCAGCTTTTGGTTTGATTTCTCATCAAACACAAAACAACTTTAAGCAAACAGTGTTGAATCATATCTAAATGAACTGAAATGTTAGTCTGTGTCAGTAACCCTTGTTTTTGGCTTTTTGTGACTTCACTGAACTGACTTTAACTGAGAAACTGACTGTTCACTTTTGTCCTCGTTTTAGAGCAGCTTTACAGCAGAATTTAATTTTGTTTGCATTATTGACACACTATTTCCATAGTTAACACTGTGAAGCTGCTTTGACACAATCTGCATTGTATAAAGCGCTATGTAAATAAAGGTGACTTTACTTGACTTGACAGACCTCTATCAGAAAACTGTACATTTCTGCAATATGGACATTACATCGACAGTCATTTCTGATATAGCAGATTTCCTCTTCATAGTAACAGAAACATGCATTTTATAAAAGTGTGTTTTTTTGTGATTTTGCTTCAACACCTATTAACTATGTATTATATACGTTTGTTGAACATTCTATTAAATAATTATTTTGGATAATTCACTGCATCTTATCTGTGTGTCACTAATCCAAAATTACATGCATAATGCAAAACTATAGCTTGTTTATCACTCATTCTTTAGCAATATAAAAAAGAAAGAAAATTAAATGACATGTCCTTTCACCACAATATTGCTGCTCAAATTGTCACGGTGCACACACGAGGGAGGACACAGGAACACGCAGACGAGGATGTAAACTCAAATAATAGTCTTTAATAAATCCAAACACAGCAGGGCAAGACAAGGCAAGGCAAAGCTGAGACAGGACAGGAACACCGGGAAGTAACGAGTAGACCAGACAACACGAAACTGAACAGGCATGAACTAATATACACAGGATAATAAGACAAACATAGCTGGACACACTTAACTAATAATCACATGAAACAAGGACAGGAAACAAACCAAATAAGGACACAAGAGGCGGGAACACATGACACACACGACAGAGGACTGACATTACTCTCCCCTCCCGAAAGGCATGTCCCATGCCGTAACAGTTCCACCAGGAAGGGGGGGAGGGCGCTCTGGAGGCCCCTCAGGACAGACACGGACAGGAACACAGGATGGGGACCTCCAGAGTGGAACAAACAGACGGAGGCCTCGGCGGAGCTGGGAGCTCTGGAGGCCATGGCGGAACTGGGAGCTCAGGAGGCCATGGCAGGTGGTCTTCGTGGCTGTGGCCTCGTTCCTTGGCCCGCCCATCCCACCCAGAGCTCTACTACCCCCCCCCAAAATTTCCTTGGGGAATCCAGGGGGTATCAGGAGCCCTCCGGGGCCAAACAGACAGGAACAGGACAGGAACCTGATAGCCCTCCAGGGCTAAACACACAGGACAGGACAGGACAGCCCTCCGGGGCTAACCAGACAGGGACAGGACAGGACCACCCACAGGAACAGGAGCCCTCCTGGGCTAGCTCGGAAGCTGAGGCTTCTTCTGGGCATGACAAGACTTCAGGGGCCCTCACAAGGTTCCCTCAGCAACCGCTTCCACTTCAACGACAGGGAGGCAGGCGGCTGGAATGGCCTCCATGGCCACAACAAGAGGAGCCGCCTGCCCCAGACGAGTCTCCGCAGACAAGACAAGACAAGGTAAGTTAAAATGTTCCTGTGGGCATGACAAGACACAACCGGCACTCCTGGCCGGAACATGTGGACTTGATCCACGGAGATAGGGAATTGAGGCGGCCGGCGAGCATGAGTCAGCGGCAATCCGGCGGGCTTGAGTCAGCGGCGGACCGGCGGCGTGATCTCCCGCCAACGGCGGGCTTGGTGAGCCGCGGACAGCGGCGTGAACAGGGGAGCCGCGGACGGCGGCGGACATGATCCGAGCCGTGGACCGCGGCGTGAACGAGCGGCAGCCCGTGATCTGGACTGGGGAGCCGCGGACGGCGGCGGTGATTTCCCCGCGAACGGCGGGCTGGAGAGAGCCGCGGACGGCGGACTCGCGACACTCGCGGTGCTCCCGCCGAACTCCCACGCGTTGCTGTCGTGGGCTATGGCGGGAGGACGAGCGGCGACTTCCACGCCGCGGGGCAGACAGACAAAAACAGGAACAAAATAAAAACTTTTCAAAAAACGAACAAAACAAAACGAGGTGAAGGGGCGCCGCTTACTGTTAGGTCTGGTCTTCTGTCACGGTGCACACACGAGGGAGGACACAGGAACACGCAGACGAGGATGTAAACTCAAATAATAGTCTTTAATAAATCCAAACAAGGCAGGGCAAGACAAGGCAAGGCTGAGACAGGACAGGAACACCGGGGAGTAATGAGTAGACCAGACAACACGAAACTGAACAGGCATGAACTAATATACACAGGATAATAAGACAAACACAGCTGGACACACTTAACTAATAATCACATGAAACAAGGTCAGGAAACAAACCAAATAAGGACACAAGAGGCGGGAACACATGACACACACGACAGAGGACTGACACAAATGACAGTGACACAAATTAAGGAATATTTTTGAGCGACTGCCTACCCAGATAGCAAACTGACATCGAATCAACGTAGAATCGATGTTTCTCGTGGCGTCGAAACGACGTTGATCTCCGACGTCGATCCGACATCAT
>JAFVLL020022142.1:0-18972 GCA_021397915.2 Tor tambroides
ATACCGTGCCGTACCATGCAGTGGAAAAGCGTCAATAGTGAAAGCAGCTCTGACAGATCAAAGATCTGTGAGAGCCGCTAATCCTTAGTGTAAACACTGGCAGATCAAAGCACTGTGTGCAGAGTGAAACATGTGGGGCTATGCCTGTGCGAAAAATCACTCAAGCCTGATCGCTCAGCCCCGTAATTTTACTGTCTCTTTCTCCGAGGTGACTGGGAGAAGAGAAACGTGAGAGCGGGGAAGAAAAAAAAAATCTGCATAGAAGGATTGAGCCACTCGATGTAATGAGGGGCGCTAATCCTCACATGTTAACACACACTGGAAGATTAAGTGAGCACATGAGAAGCCGGTGTGCAATCACTCAAGCCTGATCGCTCTGCCTCGCGAGTTACGCGTTTCTTACTCCGTGGTAACTGGGAGAAGAGAAACATGAAGCGGGGAAGGCGGGGACGCCTTATAGAGGATACGCGAGCGAATCAGGGACGAACTCCGGCTTTCAGTGAAAGCAGTCTGTCTGTGTGAGCGTAGCTTCAGCAACACACACACAAATGCAAAGCCGTCAATGTTAGCTTTCTACTCCGATCCACCCAAGAGGATAGAACCGCTCATGTAAGAAGGGGCGGTGATTCTCATGTGTGAAAACATTGGCGATTCAGAGCGCTGCAGTAAGAGTGAGCGTTCAAACCCGGTTGCTTAGCTCCATGGCCCTGTTGTTTCATTCTCCGAGCTTTGCTGAGAGAGGAGAAACGGGAGAGCGGAGCTGCATCCATTGAAGAAGGTCAGCGAGCAGAGAAGAGAAAGACTCATACTCTGAGTGAGCATTCCGTCTCAGTGAGCGCGCAGTCTCTGTGTGGGCATTACCCATACAGGCGACACGCTCACTGCCCTTCTGCATCGTGCAGGATTCCCTGCGAGAGCCACACTCGCAGTGGGACATTTGCAACAACGTCACTGGAAATTTGCTCTTCTAGAGAAATTAGCTTTTTTAGACTCACCGGATGGCAGCAGGGGACGAGGCTGGCATCTGCGCGGGTCGCTGGAGCAGCTCGAAGAGCAGGCAGAACAGCAAGAGGGTGCAGAGGAAAAGGCAGCTTCTATCTGCAGCGAGGCATTTCAACGGCGAGCGTCTTTGAGTCCTGAGATCAGCGAAGGGAGATAGTCCTCGCTGAAGGAGAATTGACCTGAGATCCTATGGCGAAATGCCCGCTTATATAGCCAGATGGCCCCGCCCATTCTGGCGGGCTCTGGCGGGCTTCACCGCCATAGGCTCGTGCAGCACCGCTGCTGAGCCATTGGTTCGTTTTTAATACACTGCACGAACCAATGGCTCTGCAGTTACACTGCGTGATTGAAAAAGACTTCAGTCCTCGGAGGAAAAGGAGTTTTCCCATTAGCGTCTAGCGACGCAGTACGAGTGAAGTATCGAAAGGGAACTCATCCTGCTTAACAGTTACATTACTGAAATATGAAAATCTCAGTTATGCCTCAAAATTGATTTCATTGTTTTCTGACAACTATATTGAAATTATTTAGGTATTAATTGCATTATTTAGTATTTATTGCAAATCTATTGTCACATTTAGTTTAACTGGTTTAGACTGGGCTCAGATTATAAGAGTTTTAAGGTGATTATCTCGGATTTTCCCCTCCCGAGAATCAGGGAAAAAATCTTGTCCAGGACCTTGGTCGGTTCTAATGTTTGGTGCAGATTATCTGGTAATGTGAAGGGTTCACAGATCGAATCTTATACCTCCCGATCTGCTCAAAGACACATCAGGGCCACCCCAATAATATCAAACATGTTTGATATTTAGGATTTTTAAGGATTATGGCTATGATTACCTCAGTACTTTCACAATAGCCAATGAGAGGCAAGTCTACAGGGAGACAGAAGTGACAGAACTTTTGAAATGGTGACCACGAAGCAAGTATGGGTCTGTTGGACAGTGGAGATGGAGGAACGGCTGGTCGAAATGTAGCAGCAACACGACTGCCTTTTTTATGTATCATCAAAAACATCAACAAAGCAACAAAGAGAAGAGCTGGGGAGTCATCTCATCAGCTCTGAACATACAGGGTGAGTGTAGAAAGTTGCTATCCCTCTAGCTAGCAATTATAAACAATGGCTATTGAAACATCAAAGACCATTAGCTACTTACAGGTCTTACAGCTACTTACAGTGGGTGGGGGTGTTGCACTGAGACACATGTTGTGCCTATGCATCTCTCTCTCTCTCGCTCTCTCTCTCTCTCTCTCTCTCTCTCTCTCTCTGTCATTCTCACAGATGGGCCCCGCCCTAATTGAACGCACTGGTACGTGCCCTGGGGTTGGCCGAGACTGAAACTTTGCATCTTTCAAAAAATACAGCGAGGCTGATCTGGAAGTGGAATGTTGTTGATGGTGTTGTTGGTTGAATTTGTGATTACTGATAAAAAATGAAAGAGAACCTCTGTATAGCGACTTTTTGTAAATATTGTGAAATCTATTTTGGTCTTTTTCTTTTCTGTTCACCTTACCCACACAGTGTTTTGTTGTTATTGTAAAGTTTTCATCAGATTGTTTTTCTTTTAATGTGGCTGTGTGTTTTCGTCCATTATTGTAAATATTGTGCATATCACTTCTTTTCAGCACAGAAGCTGTAGAGGTTGGGTGCCACTTTTTTTTTATTTTTGTAACCTATTCATTTTCTCCTGTTTTTGGGTTAGTCAGGGAGTTAGTTCAGTTCCTGTATTTTTGTTTGAACTTTTTCTTTTTAAGATAGTAAGATTCTTTGGGAAAAAGGTAGTTTCAAATTTTGTTTATTATTTTGGCCTTGACCCAACCCTGAAGCCAATTCGCTTCCTATTTTGTGTGCTGTTTATTGCCATTGACCTTGACTAGTAAAAAAATATATATATAATAAATAAATAAATAAGAACGAAAGATCACAACATTCCGGTGTAAATATCTTTATATATGTTATTCTCCTAGACCCTAGACATAATATAAATTGGGGGCTCGTCTTTTTTTTAATCCATAAAAATGGATTATTCTTCATCCATGAACCCTTCTTGTGGCTGTACAGTGGGTAAGTCATTCCAATTTTTTCTTTGTTTGCCTGCTTTCTTTTTGGTGTGTGAAGGAGTAGTGAACAGTAGGGTTATTATGGATTTTGATTTGATCGCCTTTATACTCGCTCCGAGCATGGAACAGTTTAATCGCTGTTGTAAGGACGATCCGTTCAAAATTACGAATTTTTTTAAAATTGTGGTACTGCATAATGCTTCTTAGAAGGAATTTAAAAAACTATTGCACCAAGAATTGGTTATGCAGTGGATATTGCCTGATGAGTTGGGAATGAGTGCCATAGATGCAACAGCTTCTACGCCGACAAGAGTTTGACGAGAAGCCTCCATCTACACCGCTCTCACCTGCGCCTTCCAGGTTCCAATAGCTGCACCACCCAGTAGTACTTTAGTACCCCATTCGGACCCGTTGTTATTGTTAAAAACAAAAGAAATAGAATTGGAAATTAAACAGGAGGAAAGTGAGGCAAAGAGGCTTTGTTTAACGGAACTAGAGCTTGAGATGGAAAGGGAGCGATTTCGGCGGGATCGGAGCCGGTTTCACTGACTGAGAGCATGCCAGAGTTCCCCTGCTTCTCCCTCATTTGCTCAGTTACCTACAGCAGGTCCTATGCCAGTCTTCCAGTCCTGTTCCACCTTCGGCGGCGATTACTTCGCCTGACTTTGATGTGAACAAACATATTAATTAGTGCCTCCTTTTCGGTAAGTTGACAGCTATTTTACTGCTTTTGAGTGTGTTGCAGCTACATTGCAGTGGCCGAGAGCGATGTGGGCTCTTCTACTGCAACGTAAGCTAATTGGCAAGGCACAAGAGGTTTGCTCTGTGCTGCTGATAGAACAGAGTCTTGATTATGACGTGGTGAAGCAGACTGTTCTACGTGCTTATGAGTTGGTGCTGGATGTGTATAGGCAAAAATTTAGAGCCCATAAGAATGCAGACAAACAAACTTTTGTAGAATTTGCCAGAGAAAAGCAAGCTCTTTTTGACAAGTGGTGTGCTGCTTGTAAAACTACAACTTTTGAAGCTTTAAAGGAGTTAGTTTTAGTTAGTTAGTTTTAAGAGCAGTGTGTCTGACAATTTAGTTGTGCATTTAAATGAACGGAAAGTCACGATCCTCTCAGCGGCCGCTGTGCTGGCTGACGAATTTCTTTTGACACACCAAACTATTTTTTCTCCTGTAGTGAGGTATGATAAGTTTGCTGTCCATGGTGCTGAAGGACAGGTGAAGGGGTCAGAGGGTGCTGTGAAGCCTGGGAGAGGAGGAGCTTTTGGAGCTCATAGAGGTGCTCAGTATTGCCCAGGGGGAGGCAGGGTCTGTTTCTATTGCCTTGATTCTGGTCATCTTTTTGCAGATTGCAAGCCTGGAAGAAAAAGAATGCATCAGCTAAGCCTAAAAGTGTAGGTTTTGTACAAACCTTGGTAAAATGTGTTTCACCTGATCAAAATACGGCAGGATATGGACCATTTATGCTGCAGGGGTGGGTAGCTTACAGCGCTGACGGCATTCCCAAGTCAGTATCTGTGTTATGAGACACAGGGGCAGCCCCTAAGTGTGAACAATCACTCGCTACCTCAGACTGACCAAACCGGTTTTACCTTGTGGAGAGGGGGGTTAACATTATCATAATGTAACCCCCACCCAACTTTAAAGACATTGTTCCAAATGTGGACTTTAAGCTATGCATATAGACCTCATACCAGAGAGAGGCCATACCATGGCCACCTCTGACAGCATCAGTCAATCAGAATGCTGGATCTGAAAGTTGCCAACTTGCAAACCCCGCCTTCTCAGGGAAGGAATAAAAGGTTCTTTCCAAGACAAAGAAGATTGCTAAGTGGTGTGGTCGACCTTGTGATAAGATGTTGCAAAATTAGGTTCTAAGGAGAAACAAGAAAACTCTGCAAGAATCGAGTTTGGGAAGTTTGGAAACTGCCACAGCAACAACGACCACAAGCTTAGTGCCCCCCAATCTTCTGCAACGACTTCAGAATATTCTCTTCAGCGATCCTCTGCTTGCGAGTTCCAAACTGCCACGATCTTCTGCAATGACTTCCGAATGTTACCGTCAATGATCCTCCCTCCTGCATGTTCCAGGTAGACTGGATCTTCTGTACAGACTTCAGAACCTTCACCTTCAAGGCTCCGGGTTGCGTGTTCCAGACCAAAGAACCTTCTCGGTGCTCAGGAGTTCATCGTCCACCAGTGCTTCGTGTTCAAGACTGTGAAACGGATCCAACTCCTTTCCTTCAACTGCAATGACAAGTGGAAGATGTCGCCGCTCAGACTCAGCACATGTCCAGGCGGAACATAAATATCACTCTTCCCAAACCTCTTTCCAGAGATCGTTGCCATTAGTGTATTGTCAGTTTATGATTTTCTAATTTGCATTAGATTCTATATAACTGATGTCAGTTAATAACAAAGGACTCAAATGCAGAAATGCGACTCAAACTGATTTATTCAGTATTATCAGAAGATTAAAATCCCAGCAGAAATCAAGGTCCAGACAGGTGACCACACCACTCAGAGTAGCTTGCATAGACAGGAACAGGTAGATGTAGAAACAGGTAGACAGGTAGAAAAACAAAACATAACAACTGACCAGGAAAACTGAAAAAACAAAGTCAAAGGGACAAAACACACTAGCAATGAAAAAACAAAAACAAACAGTAAATATAGGAAAAAACGAAATGAGAAAATGAGAATCACCTGAGCGTGTGCACGGCCACACTAATTGCAAAAGACAATCAGCTGCTTGCGGCCGACACGCTTAAAAGAAAAAGAAAAACAAAAACCATGTGCAGGAGGAGTGACAGATCAAACCTGCAACCTGACAAACGTCTTTTAAACCCTCTGCGGATGTGGCACCTGTAATGACAGTTACTCCTCTGCTCTCTGCTGTTGAGTCTGATAATGATGGACTGGTTGCCCCTGAAGTTATGTCCACCACTAGACTGTCCAACTCTGAAATATTGCAAAATATAGAAGAACATTTGTCTTATCTTCCACAGTCTCAACGTAGAGATGTTGTTTCCCTTATTCAGAAGTTCTCTTTTCTCTTTTCAGACAGCCCCAGCCAGACACATGTTCTGTTTCATGATATCGAAATTATAAACTTTTCACTAATAAAACAGCATCCTTATCATGTTAATCCCTGGAAGAGAGAAGAGAAGAGATGAGGAAGGAGGTAGATTACCTGCTTACGCATGGTCTAGCGGCTCCCAGTTCGAGTCCGTGGAGTTCACCATGCCTGCTAGTGCCGAAGCCAGATCGTTCCTTTAGGTTCTGTACAGATTACAGAAAGGTGAATAGTGTCACCAAGCCAGACTCTTTTCCTAGCATGGAGGATTGTGTCGATCATGTTGGTGCCTCATCCTTTGTAACCAAGTTAGATCTATTAAAAGGTTACTGGCAGGTGCCACTTACACAGTGTGCCTCAGATATCTCTGCATTTGTAACACCAGATAACTTCCTTCTTCTGGTGTGGCAAACTGCAAAGCTTATCTTGATGATATGGTAATTTATTCTAGTTTGTGGAGTGACCACATGAATTCCCTACATGAATTTTTTGCTCGTTTGGCAAAAGCATTTTTGACAGTGAACCCTAAAAATTAGAATTTGGGAAAGTTGTGGTCACTTAGCTGGGTAAGCAGGTTGGTTGATGCCAAAATTGAGGCAATTGTGAATTTCCCCATCCCCAGGTCTAAAAGAGAGCTGCACCGTTTTCTTGGTATGGTTGGATATTACCATGGGTTTTGTAAAAATCCCTTCTCTGTTGTGTCCCCTGACAGATTTATTGAGCATGTCCAGAACTTTCACTTGGAGTCATGAATGTAATAGCGCCTTCAATGCTGCCAAAGACCTCCTGTGTAGTGCCCCAGTCCTCTCTGCCCCTGAGTTTTCTTTTGAAGACCATTCAAACTTGAGGTGCATGCCAGTGCGTCAGGGGCAGGTGTGGTCTTGTTGCAAGAAAGTGAAGCCGGAATCGACCATCCTGTGAGCTGCACCATTGAAAAGGAGGCCTTAGCATTACTCCTTGCCCTTCGGCAATTTGAGGTTTATGTTGGTGGTAGTCCCCTGCCAATAACTGTTTACACTGACCACAACCCCTTAGTCTTCCTCCTATACATGGCCAACTCAAATCAAAGGCTAATGCGATGGTCTTTAGTGGTCCAGAGTTTTAACATTGACATATGCCACAAGAAGGGTACCAAAAACGTTGTAGCTGATGCTCTCTCTAGAACTTAAAAAAAAAAAAAAGTTTTTATGTTTGTTTTTGTCAAAATGGGATTTTGACTTTTATGGGTGGGAGTGTTGCATTGAGACGCATGTCGTGCCTATGCATTTCTCTTTCTCTCTCTCTCTCTCTCTCTCTCTTCCAGTGTGATTGTTGGGAGTGAGCGTGCGGACTGAGTGCGAGCGCGGTTGGTTTCTGTGAGTGAATCATTTCTTTCTTTTTTCTGGCTTTTGTCTTTGTTTTTTGTGCTTTTTGGTTTAAGTTATAGTTGTTTTGGGCCACGTGCTACCTGTTTTATCGGGAGCATGACGGGCATTCGGGCTGAGGAGTATGATTATATTATTTACGTAACAACTGACAAAATTAAGTGTTTTAATTGCAGGCAATCTGGTCATTTAATCCATGCCTTTCCCGCAAAAAACTCGAACAACTTGTCAGCTGGTGGTGACGTAGGCGCTGGTAGAAGTGATGTGGGGGTTAACGCTGCACCCGATGAAGCCGGACCGTCAGACGAGGCTCCGGGTGTATCAGGGTTACAAGCAGTGGAGGACAAAAATGATGATAATTTACCTGTGATCACAGTAACTGCTGCTAAAGAATTAGCACCTGAAAACACATTTTCCGGTGTAAAAGTGTCTAATGCTCAGGTGGAGTTGGCTGTTATTGAGACAGTTAGGCATTTAAACAATGCTATTGATAATGACCTGCAATCTACTGTGATGAATATATGTCATGACACTCTAATGGAAACAGAGCAGTCAAGTTTTAAAGTCCCTTTAAAGAGGACGTCATTATGAGGTAGATGACATTAAACTGTTCCTTAGAGCTACTAAAAATAAGAGAGGAGTACGTATTACAGTTTTTTTCAATTGCTAACAAGCATTGTTCAATACTGATGCTACATTCAAAACTGATCACACATTCAGTGATACAGAAGTCTATGTGGACCAAACTGTGAATCATTTTTCATTGCTTTCAGACAAAATGCATGCAATGACCACATTTTTCAAAATCCACAAACACTTTTGTCATTCATACTCCACAACCTGCAAAACACTATACATTTTCAGCACATTTTTCAAATGCTAACAAACTGCTTTCAAAACTGATAAAAGCACATTCAAATCAGAATGATGGCAAACTGTCCATTTCTGCAGGAATTATATTGAAATATAAAATCTTAGCAGAATATTTATTATAAAATTGAATAATAATTATTCCAAACACAACTAAATACAATTTCAACTGAAAGAAAAGGACTAGAACCCTCACAGTACTGAACATCCATCTATCATCTATTCCATACATTTTCCAAAGTACTTGTCCTATGTAGGGTCGTGAGGAGGCTGGGGCCTTTCCTGGGTCATAGGCAGGAAAACCCCCTGGACAGATGGCCAGTCCATCACACACATTCATATTCACACTCACAGTCTCCAGTTCACCCGTCCTGTCCTGTATGTCTCTGGATTGTGTGAGAAACCCAGAGGAAACCAACGTCAACATGGAGAGAACATACAAAGTCCACACAGAAATAATCCTGGAGCAGCTGGGACTCCAACACTGCACATACAGTACCTCATTATACTAGACTGATGATGTTTTTGTTTGTTTGTTTGTCATTTTTGCTTCCGAATTTTTGTAAAAATTTATTTTATATATATATATATATATATATATATGTATATACATACATACATATATATATATATGTATATATATATATATGTGTTGCTCAACTTTTTATATTTATTTTTTATGTTTTTTTATTTTTCACATGTAAATTTTGTAAATGTTGATGGTTTTTTTTGGTATATAAAGAAGTAGGGTGGAAATGCTGCTTTTCTCATTCATTCTTTGTGCTGTAATACAGTTAGTAAAATGAAAAGATGTTATTCTTATCCAATAAAGAAATACTTGTGACATATCATTCAAACTTCAAAGATAAAAGTTAATCGATTATGCAATGCTCCCTGTTTTTAGCCTTTTTTAAATCAGTGTGTTATGAATGAAATGTATGTTTTTTGAATGAGAATTGTTCCCAGTGTTATGATGAAACAAGCTTATTTTGAGACCTATATGAAGTGTTTTGTTGGTCTAAGTGAGGTTTGGATGTGAGATCAACTGTTTGGCCAAGATTCATGTTGGTAATGCAGACTGTATGAACAGTTTTGATAATGTGGTTTCAGTATTGAACAATGCTTGTTAGCAATTGAAAAAAACTGTAATGAATACTTTCCTGACATAAAACAGTTTGTTGAGAAAACTAAGTGTTTCATGATGGAGGGCTCTTTTACAAATAAAGAAGACTATCAGCTGAAAAAAAACAGTGAGCTTAGCAATGAGGACAGTGAGAAAGCCTAATTCCATGTTTTTTAAGAGGATTTTTTTTTTGTGGACAGGGTTTTTTCTTTTTTTCTTTTCTTTAAGTATGTGTCATGTTAATTTTGCCACTCTGAAACTGAATGGTGCTAGAGATACAGGTACATCTCAATAAATTAGAATGTAATGGAAAAGTCCATTTATTTCAGTAATTCAACTCAAATTGTGAAACTCGTGTATTAAATGAATTCAGTGCACACAGACTGAAGTAGTTTAAGTCTTTGGTTCTTTTAATTGTGATGATTTAGGCTCACATTTAACAAAAACCCACCAATTCACTATCTCAACAAATTAGAATACTTCATAAGACCAATAAAAAAAAACATTTTTAGTGAATTGTTGGCCTTCTGGAAAGTATGTTCATTTACTGTATATGTCCTCAATAGTCAAGTCAAGTCAAGTCAAGTTGAGCTTTATTGTCATTCTGCTACATGTGTGGACATGTAGTGGAACGAAATGTCGTGTCTCGCAGGACCACAGTGCTACATACCAGTTAAACATACATAAACATACAACAATGCAAGTATAAGGAGAACAATAGAGCTATACAACAGTTAACCATCTGACTATACATATACTATAAATGCTATAAGTACTATACCTAGTTGACTACACGTACACAAACTGAGAATGTACAAGAACTTTACATAAATACTGTACATGAAATTGTGCAAAAGATGTTTGTACATAAAATTGTGCAAAGAAATATATTTTGTAAATTAAATTGTTGTGCAGAAGAGAGATTTGGGGGAAGCAGCGCATAGTGCAAAATGATTTTGTAGTGCAATGTTCAAGCAAACATATATTATACTATTGAGTCTTTGTAGCAGGGAGTGTTTATAGAAAGTGTCTAGTGTGCATATAGTGGGATGAGTGCATTACTACAGGTGGTTTGTATAGCCCACTCACCTGTGTGTAGCACACTCAGAATTGCACTTAGGAGAAGTTGTCAACAGTATTAATGAGTTGGGGGGGGGCTGAGGTGTTCATGGTTTCAGAGGGGGACAGGGAGAGTGGAGTTAAGAGCTCTCACAGCCTGGGGAAAAAAGCTGTTGAGCAATCTGACAGAGCGAGCTTTGATACTCCGGTACCGTCTTCCTGATGGTAGGAGCTGGAAGAGGTTGTGGGAGGGATGGGTGGGGTCCTTCACGATGCTGGAGGCCTTGCTGGAACATCGTGCAAGGAAAATGTCCAGGATGGATGGGAGAGGGGCACCGATGATCTTTGCGGCAGTGTTCACTGTCCGTTGTATTGTTTTGGGGTCAGCAGCACTGCAGTTCCCGTACCAAGCAGTGATGCAGGTGGTCAGCACACTCTCAATGGTGCCCCTGTAGAATGTGGTGAGGATGGGTGGAGGGAGACTTGCTCTTTTCAGCCGGCGGAGAAAGTGTAGGCACTGTTGTGCCTTCTTGGAGAGTGACATGGTGTTGGTGGTCCAGGTGAGATCCTCTGTGATGTGCACCCCCAGGAATTTAGTGCTGCTGACTCTCTCCACAGTCGAGCTGTCGATGGTCAGTGGGGGGTGGTCAACGGAGTTCCTCCTCCTGAAGTCCAACACAACCTCCTTTGTCTTCCCCACATTGAGGGACAGATTGTTAGTGCCACACCATTCAGCCAGCTGTGCCACTTCCTCTCTGTAGTGCGTTTCATCGTTGTTGCTGATGAGACCTACCACTGTTGTGTCATCAGCGAACTTGATGATGTGGTTGGAGCTGAACTTGGCAGTGCAGTCGTGGGTCAGCAGCGTGAAGAGCAGCGGGCTGAGCACAAAGCCTTGTGGGGCACCTGTGCTCAGTGTGGTAGTGCTGGAGGTGTTGCGGCCGACACGGACTGACTGAGGTCTTCCGGTTAGAAAGTCCAGGATCCAATTACAGAGGGAATTGTTAAGGCCAAGTAGGTTTAGTTTATTTATGAGCTGTTGTGGGATTATTGTGTTGAATGCCGATCTGAAGTCAATGAACAGCATGTCTTTATTTTCTAGGTGGGTAAGAGCCAGGTGGAGGGTGGAGGAAATTGCATCGTCCGTAGAGCGGTTTGGGCGGTATGCAAACTGGAGCGGATCGAGTGTGTTGGGGAGGCTGGTTTTGATTTTTTGCATGACTAACCTCTCAAAGCACTTCATCATGAATAGAGTCAGTGCTATGGGATGGCAGCGGTTTAGACAGGACACAGGTGATTTCTTTGGTCCCGGTATGATTGTTGTGGATTTGAGACATGTGGAGACGACTGCCTGGCTCAGCGAATAAATCTGTTAGGACATCCGTCAGCTGTGCAGCACAGTCTTTCAGTACACGGCCAGGTATGTTGTCAGGACCCGCAGCCTTGCGTGGGTTAATCCTAGATAGGGTCTTCCTTACGTCGGCTGGAGACAGACAGAGCGCCTGGTCGTTGGGAGGTGTGGGCAGTTTTTGTGCAGGTGTGTCATTCTGCATTTCAAACCGTGAATAAAAGTGGTTGAGTGTATCGGGGAGGGATGTGTCATCATCACAGGCCTGTGGCGGGGGCTTGTAGTCAGTGATGGTCTGAATGGCTTGCCACAGGCTCCGTGTGTCTCTGCTGTCTGTGAAGTGATTGTTGATTTTTTGAGCATATGACCGTTTTGCAGTTTTGATGCCACAGGACAGATTGGCTCTTGCTGTTTTGAGGGCTGCTTTATCTCCTGATCTGAATGCTTCATCTCTGGTCTTTAGCAGCCCACGAACCTCTGCTGTCATCCATGGCTTCTGGTTGGCACGTGTGGTGATGGTCTTGGTGACTGTCACATCATCTATGCACTTTTTGATGTAAGCAGTCACAGTTTCAGTGTACTCCTGCAGGTCTGTGTGGTTGTTGTAGGTGGCCGCCTCTTTAAACATGTTCCAGTCTGTGTCCTGGAAGCAGTCCTGCAGTGCTGAGGTAGCATTGTCTGGCCATACTGTGATCTGCTTTTGAACCGGTTTGGCAAGTTTGAGAAGTGGAGATGCGGGATTAAGCATAACAGAGATGTGGTAGTACCCGAGGTGGGGCGGGGTTCAGCCTTGTACGCGTTCTTTGCTGTTGTGTAAACAAAGTCCAGTGTGTTTTTTCCCCTTGTTGCAAAGCTCACATGTTGGTAGAACTTTGGCAAAACTGTCTTTAAGTTAGCGTGGTTGAAGTCACCGGCTATGATGAAAAAGCCGTCGGGGTTATTTGTTTGTTGTTCACTGATGGCGCTATACAGTTCACGAAGCGCGTCCTTAGCGTTTGCACACGGGGGAATGTAAACCGCGACAATAACAATGGCCGTGAACTCCCGCGGCAGATAGAACGGTCGGCACTTCACAAACATAAACTCCACCAGCGATGAACAGTGTTTTGATAATACCGCAGCATTGTTACACCATTCTTTGTTGATATACACACACAAGCCACCTCCGCGGGTCTTACCAGACAGTGAGAAGTCTCTGTCAGCTCGGTAGCAGTTTAGCCCGTGCAGCTGAATGGCGGAGTCTGGGATGTTGTCGTTTAGCCATGTTTCATTGAATACGAACACACAACAATCCCTTGCCTCATGCTGTGTAGACCGGCTGAGTTGAATTAAGTCCAGTTTGTTTTGCAGAGAGCGAACATTTGAGAGCGTTAGTGTTGGAAGAGCCGGTCTTGTGGGGTTAGCCCTTAGCCTAGCTCATATACCTCCGCGCTTACCGCGCTTCCGTCCTCTCTCACACCGCTTGCGACGCTGCCTCGTGCGGGTAGCGTCAGTAGGCGAGGCCGCGGTCTCGACGTCCGGCTCCAGCAGTAAACAAAGGCCTCATTGGCTTCTCAGTAGCCGCGACGTGCAATTGGTATTTGTATGCATTGTTGATATCAAGGCTTTGGCGATCATGAATGTGTTTAGGAGTGATTTCCTTCTGAATTAGCGGTAAATTGACACTATTTGGAGACGAACAGATGACATTAAAAGACATAAAAGCACCGTCTTTGGGACCTGGAGTAGCCGCAGCGTCTGACCGCGCCGCCATCTTGAGTATACCAATACTTGGTAGGGGCTCCTTTTGCTTTAATTACTGCCTCAATTCAGTCAAGCACACCAACACCATGGTCATTTAACCAACTTTTGGTGCTTTTGGCAGTGTGGGCAGGTGCCAAATCCTGCTGGAAAATGAAATCAGCATCTTTAAAAATGCTGGTCAGCAGAAAGGCTGTCAGTGCTCCATTCTTGGTAAACGGGTGCAGTGACGTTGGTTTTCCAAAAACACAATGGACAACACCAGCAGATGACACTGCACCCCAAATCATCACAGACTGTGGAAACTTAACACTGGACTTCATGCAACTTTGGCTATGAGCTTCTCCACCCTTCCTTTAGGACCTTGGTTTCCAAATGAAATACAAAACTTGCTCTCATCTGAAAAGAGGACTTTGGACCACTGGGCAACAGTCCAGTTCTTCTCCTCAGCCCAGGTAAGATGCCTCTGATGTTGTCTGTGGTTCAGGAGTGGCTTAACAAGAGGAATACGACAACTGTAGCCAAATTCCTTGACACATCTGTATGTGGTGGCTCTTGATGCCTTGACCCCAGCCTCAGTCCATTCCTTGTGAAGTTCATCCAAATTCTTGAACTGATTTTGCTTGACAATACTCATAAGGCTGCAGTTCTCTCAGTTGGTTGTGCATCTTTTTCTTCCACACTTTTTCCTTCCACTCAACTTTCTGTTAACATGCTTGGATACAGCACTCTGTGAACAGCCAGCTTCTTTGGCAATGAATGTTTGTGGCTTACCCTCCTTGTGAAGAGTGTCAATGATTGTCTTCTGGACAACTGTCAGATCAGCAGTCTTCCCCATGATTGTGTAGCCTAGTGAACCAAACTGAGAGACCATTTTGAAGGCTCAGGAAACATTTACAGGTGTTTTGAGTTGATTAGCTGATTGGCATGTCACCATATTCTAATTTGTTGAGATAGTGAATTGGTGGGTTTTTGTTAAATGTGAGCCTAAATCATCACAATTAAAAGAACCAAAGACTTAAACTACTTCAGTCTGTGTGCATTGAATTTATTTAATACATGAGTTTCACAATTTGAGTTGAATTACTGAAATAGATGAACTTTTCCACGACATTCTAATTTATAGAGATGCACCTGTATGCACAAAAGAGCTGAATTATTTGAAGTAATTCATCAGAAAAAAATTGATGTTACTCTGTTACAAGAGACATACTGATTTTAATAATGCTGCTGATTGGGCAGTAGAATGGAATGGGATTGCTGTCTTAAGTCATAATACTTCACTTGGAAGTATGGTGGAGTTGCTATTCTTTTTGCTAAAAGTTTCAGCCCACACTCTTATCAGGTTGAAGAGGTTATTAAAGGTAGACTTTTGAAAGTAAGAGCCACTTTTAAAAATGTTGTACTTGTTTTTATTTTTGTGTATATACCAACTTCCAGCTGTTCAAAGAATGTTATTTTTAAATACTTTGTGCTCTGTTTTGCAAAATGTTGGTGTTGTTGAATATTTATTCTTGGGTGGTGATTTTAATTGCACAGAGGCCAACTTAGATAGAAATCATATTGAACCCCATTTACCTTCACGTCAACGTCTTGTTCAGTTAATAAAAACACATGAATTAATTTATATTTGGAAACAGCTTAATGGAGAACAAAAACAATACACTTGGACTCATGTTCGTGATAACATGATTTCATTGGCAAGACTGGATAGGTTTTATGTTCTTAAACATCATGGTAGTATTGTTAAGAATTGTTTTATTACCCCATCATGTCTTTCAGATCATAGTATGGTGCAGTTCTGTATCTTTTTAAACTCTATTAAGCCAAAGAGTGCTTATTGGCACTTAAATACTGCTTTATTGGGTGATAAGTGTTTTAAAGAAAGCTTTAAATCTTTTTGGGATGTTTTTAAAACTACAAAGAACTCTTCTGGAACACTACAGCAATGGTGGGATTTTGGGAAAGTCCAGATAAAACAATTTTGTCAACAATACTCTCAGAACGTCACTAGAGAGGTAACCCTGATTTTGAACATCTTAGAGGCTGATATTTTAAAACTGCAAGAATTGGCTCACTTGCCTGGAAATCACAGTGATGTGGAGTCTCTTATAAAAAATAAGAAGACTCAGTTATCTGACCTTTTAGGGGTTAAAACACAAGGTGCTCTGGTCAGGTCATGTTTTCTAAGTGTAAATGAAATGGATGTACCGTCAAGGTTTTTTTCAGTTTGGAACGGAAAAATGGACAGAACAGAGCCATTCATGCTTTACTTTCTGAATGTGGAACATTATTGACTGATCCTAAAGACATTCGTAAGAGAGCAGTCATTTTTTATGAGTCTTTATATAAAAATGAACTGGGTCCAGATTATAGGGATGACAGTGAGTTTTTCGATAGTCTTCCTCAAGCGTCGGAGGAAGTCAACACAAGGATTTCAGGTGCATTGACCATGGGGGAACTGTGTAAAGCCCTCCAAGGTATGGAGTTGGGAAAAGCACCAGTGATCGATGGCCTGCCAGTTGACTTTTATAAGTCATTTTGGTCAGAGATTGGAGAAGACTTGCTGGAGGTACTGAATGACAGTTTAGCCGGAGGGCTGCTGCCGTTGAGTTGCTGCAGAGCAGTCCTGACTCTCCTGCCCAAAAAGGGCGATCTGACGGATATCAAGTGCTGGCGGCCGGTCTCCCTCTTGTGTAGTGATTACAAGCTGCTCTCTAAAGTTTTAGCTAATCGATTGGCAGAGGTCATGGACCAAGTTATACATCCTGACCAGACATACTGTGTACCTGGTAGGTCAATTTTTTATAATGTTTCCCTGATTAGAGATCTTCTTGATGTCTCAAAGACGTTAAATTTAGATTGTGGTTTAATATCATTGGATCAAGAAAAAGCCTTTGATCACGTTGAGCATGTTTATTTATGGAGAGTTTTGGAGGCCTTTGGGTTTGGTAAAAAATTTATAGATCACGGGAAAGTTCTCTACAGTGACGTTCAGAGTATTCTCAAGGTGAACGGTGGTTTATACGCTCCTTTTGGGGCTTGTAGAGGTATTATGCAGGGTGTTCACTTTCTGGCATGCTCTATTCCTTGGCCATAGAGCCTTTATTACAGCAAATAAGAATGAAACTTCATGGCCAAATTGCAATGCTAATTTTTTATTATCAGCGTACGCTGATGATGTAGTAGTTATGATCAGTAAGCAAAGTGATGTACAGGTTTTATCTGAATTGCTTGGAAAATGTAAAGTTTTATCTTCTGCTAATATAAATTGGAATAAAAGCGAAGCACTATTGATAGGAAGCTGGAAAAATGGAAAACCAAGACTTCCTGCTGTTTTACATTGGGGAAAAGAAGATTTTAAATATCTGGGGGTCTTTTTAGGTGATGAGACAATATTACAGAAAAATTGGGAAGGGTTAGTTGAAAAAGTCAAAGGACGCCTAGAAAAATTGAAGTTTTTGTCTCCAAAATTGTCATATAGAGGACGCATTTTAATTGTTAATAATTTTGTGGCGTCTTCCTTATGGCATAAGTTTGCCTGTGTAGATCCTCCTTTGCAGTTGCTTTCAAAAATTCAGGCTGTCTTGGTGTACTTTTTTTGGGATAGATTACTTTGGGTCTCACACAATATATTGTTTTTACCTAAGGAGGAAGGTGGTCAAGGACTCATACATCTCCAAAGCAGGATTGCAACCCTTCGTCTGCAGTTTGTGCATAGACTGTTGAATGGACCGTCAGGTTTTAGCTGGTGTTGTTGTTTTTCATGCCTGCTTCTACGTAGTTGTGCAGGGTTGGGGCTGGACAAAACACTTTTTTTGATTGGATCCTCTAAAACTGGACACATCCATGTTGCCAGTTTTTTATAGGAACATCTTTAAGGTTTGGAGTCTCTTTGTTGTTCAACGATCAGAAAATTCACACTCTCTTCATTGGTTACTCAGGGAGCCTTTAATCTATGGCTCTTGGTTGGACTTAATGGACAGTTCCTTTTTTCCTGGACTAAGTAGGTTGCTGATTAAGCTCAACATTATTACTCTGAGTCAGCTACTGAATATTGTTGGGCTGGATTTTAAGAATGAAGTAGCATTAGCTCAACACTTGGGAATCAGGTCTATTCGTTTGGTTACCCAGTTGCTCATGAAATGGCAAGCTGCCCTTAAAACAACTGAAATAGACTTGTTAACAGAGTACTTTGTAGGTTCCCGTGTTTCTAATCCCAAAGACTCTTTTCCTTGTTTGTCTTTGTCTGTAAATGTTGAAGGAATCACCTCCACTTTTATTGAAAGTGTTGTATCTCTGTGTAAAGACTTTTTTTCAAGTACCGGTAAATCTTTGTACAGGTCTTGTGTTTTGGTTTTTAGCAAAAAGGTTTTAAATGGAAAACTTGATATTCCCTGGCGAGATTTTTTTAAACTGGATGAAAGCACAAAACCTGAGTGGAGATCCTTATATAAACCACCGTTGGCCAAGACAACAGGTGATTTACAATGGAGATTTACAATTCTTCATGGTGTTGTTGTGGTTAATCCTTTTATTTCAGTTTTAAACCCTGAGGTTCTGTATGTCCTTTATGCTCTAATAGAGAAACCATCTTTCATGCTTTTACGAATTGTTGTAGATTGCAACCTCTATTTCTAGCAGTAAGTAATGTTTTTAGGAGTTGTAATGAGACCTTTTCTCTGGAGATGTTTATTTTGGGGTTCAAATATGTGAGGAAAAAAAGATTTGTTTGTCAACTGCTGAATTTTGTTCTAGGCCAAGCAAAACTGGCCATTTATATAAGCAGGAAAAAGAAAATAGGACAGAATGTAAATCAGAACATAGTAGTTGTGTTTTCTAACTTGGTGAAATCAAGAGTTTTGGTTGATTTACTTTATTGTAAGTCTACTGATGATTTTGTTACTTTTGAATGTACTTGGTGTCGTAACGAGGCTCTGTGCTCTGTTTTTGAGGGTGAATTGATTTTTACTTTGTGATTTTTCTTTTTTTTTTTCTTATGTATGTATTTTTTATTGTGTTGTAGGAGTGGATTGTGAATAGGGTTTTTTTTGTAATATAAGTTTTGTTAAAATTCAAAATTCTCTCTCTCTCCCTCTCTCTCTCTCTCCCTCTCTCTCTCTGTCGTTCTCACAGATGGCCCCGCCCTAATTGAATGCACCGGTACGTGCCCCGTGGTTGGCTGAGGCTGGAACTGTGCATCTTTCAAAAACGCAGTGAGGCTGATCTGGGGTGTATTCCAGAAAGCAGGTTACGTGACATACCCGGGTATGTTTCAGGATAAGCAAGCGGATAACCTCAGCTTTCGGTTCCAAAATCGGA
>JAFVLL020022143.1:0-19519 GCA_021397915.2 Tor tambroides
TCAAATTTGCACATACTTGACCTGTACATACACAATTGTCTATATTATATATTGTGTTTTTGCTGTTTTGTACATTGCCTGTTTGGATATTTGTAGATTATTCTTTTATTATCTGTGTCCTGTCCTGTTGCTGTCTTTCTGTTACACTGTGGAGCTTCTGTCACTACAACAAATTCCTCGTATGTGTAAACATACTTGGCCAATAAAGCTCATTCTGATTCTGATTCTGATAAGGGTTCACATATTTCACAATCGTTTGACTGCACACAGTTTGTGTGGGGCCGGGTTCAAGATGAAACCCACCGCTGGAGTGAGATCCAGATCATCTTCAGACACTCCAGGAGGAGGAGTGAAGCGGAAATGCTGAAGAAGGGATGTGAAGAACAGGAAGAGCTCCATCCTGGCCAAACCCTCTCCAAGACAAACCCTGCGGCCTGAGAGAAAGAGAGAGAGAGAGAGAGAGAGAGTTATAAATCTCTATACATCTTGTGTTTTCAATAGGCCTTAAATTTTATGTGTTATATACTTGTATGCTTGAATAATTTTTGGAGATATTACAGCTTTTTACTCATTTGAAAGTATCAAAGCCAGAAGCCTTGGATAATTAACTTTATATAAGACCATTTAAAAAGGATATTTCTTTAATAAAGAGGACAATCAAGCCCTACAGTACCTGCAGAGAAGGGCAGGAAGGCATCTCTCTTCACAAATCGGCCATGCTCATCCAGGAAGTGTTTGGGGTTAAAAGTGTGAGGTGTTTCCCATTCATCCTCATCCCACAGTACAGACATTAGAAGAGGAAATACACACGTGCCCTGCTCAAGGAAAAACATCACGTCTTAATGTTTCTCACAAAAATGGAAATGTATTTATGTGCATTATTATGTATTATTTTCTTATACTTTGGTGGAATGGGGTAACGTAGGGGAAAATTGCAATTGCACTATAGGAACTGGTTCTGTTTTTTATATTATTTTACAGTACGCTAACTTTCTTGATGAAGTATCCATTGAAGTGAACATCACAGCTGGTCATATGAGGGATACTCATGGGTGCTATGTTTGCAAATCTCTGGGTTTCATGAATCACAGCGTCTGTATACGGTAAGTTCTTCCTGTCCTCTGTTACCGGTTGCCGTCCACCGATCACCTTTTCAATCTCCTCCTGAACCCCATCTGCAAACACATCACTCTTTAAATTTCACTTTTTTAACTCAGTCCACCAGAAAAAAATATAAGTATGTTTAACAAGTCAAACACAGAAACAGAAAATGTCATTTCTCATAACCAAAAACCAATATTGAAACTTTTTGATAAAGGAAATATTCCAGGTTCAGTATGAGTTCAACTACTGAATTTTGTGGCATGAACTTCACCACAAAAATAATTCTCATTCATCTCTCCTTTTATTTATAAAAACAAATACAGAGGCTCTTAAATGGGGCCCATGTTTGAAGGATTTTTTTATTTTAATGTTAAGTGTATCATTTTATAAAAGCACTTCCGTTAAAACGTAGGTATTTGAACTGTGAGGAACGCGGATGTTTCACTCGACACAGGCTGCATCCAAAAACTGGAAAATGCTGCCTTCGGAGGACACGGTAGGAAGGAAGGCATCGAGGCACGTCTGAATTCACTGTTCATACAATAGATACAAAACATGTGTCCTTCAGTGCTTTTGATATCCCACAACCCTGTGCGTTCCTTTCCTTGACGCTTGAGCAAAAAATTAAAGATAGCATCTGAAATTTGCATTTGGTGGTCAGTTTGTGTGTAAATGTATGTTTCTAACCAACTTTTTGCACTTTTGATGTTATTTCTAGCGAGAAATCAGTATTAAATTAAATACTCACTAAGTTATCACCAAAGCTTTTTCGATTTATAGATCATTAACCATTACGCTGCCTCAGAAGCCTGTCTGAAATCAGTTTTGTGAGGTGCCTTTGTGCGTAAACGCTCCCTGTGCAAGACTCAAGCGCAGCAGTCAATCATCTGTCTAGCGCATGATTACATAGAGAAACAATGGAAAAGCAGCGCAATTGAACACAAAAAAAATGAGTTCTTTGAAGAGTTCTGTGTTATTTAGCCTATAAAATAGCATGTTAAACTTGCGCTACTTTGTCATGCCACTGCTGTTTTTAAACACGAAAACACGTTCTGTGTTAATCATACTTAAAGCTGTTTAAAAGAATCAAATTTACTTTTGTTTGAGGTGTTGTCATGGCAACAAAGTTCCAATTTTTTTTTTTTTTAAAGAAAATTAAGTTTGATGTTAAATTTATTTATTTGTCTGGTAATAAACATTATGCCACAAATGCCACTAAGAACCCCGAATATGCCTTTAATGTTTTTAAGAAAACATGAAAACGTTTCAGTTAACTGCATTATTTCTCATACCCTGTATGTGTGGATATTTGGCCATAAGCAGCAAGGCCCAGCGCAGTGTTGTGCTAGTAGTGTCCGTACCAGCGGCGAACAGGTTGCCAACTGAGAAAATGAGGTTCTGCTGGTTGAAAAACGAGTTCTTCTCTCCAGATTCCTGAACAGATGGTACATTAGATATGTATAGAGGTAAAAAACCAAGATGAGTGTTCAAATTTACCTAAATAAATACCTTTGCATTCTGCATACGGACGAGGAAGGAATCCACAAAGCCTCTGAGGTCCTGTGGGTTCAGTGTTTGATGTAAACTGCTCACCAGCTCTGATACCTCTTTGATATCAAGTGCTAGGTTTTTCATGAGAAGTCTCCAATTCTTGAGCCATGGACCCAAAAAAGGAAACATGTTGTAGAGCTGGAGAACAAGAACCAGGAGATGTTTCCACCACCATACTGCAATATTGTATTCCGCTGTAAACCACAGATTATATTGAAATCATATGTGAACCTGCACGGACGCTGTTCCGCTCAGCCTGATGCTCTCATTGGCTCGATCCACTAGATTTCGTAACTGAGTGTCTGTATACTCGAACCTTCGTCCATACACAATGGAAGTGATGACACTTGAGGCAGCATAGTTCATCAGCTGTGTGGTTTCAAAAGGTTTTCCTATAAAAGAACAGGCCATGGTGTTCAGTCCATTGCCAACCCTGCACATCCCTGTATTTATCACCACGTTTTTCTGTAAGACTTTTGTAACTTTGTAACTGTCTCTTTATGATAAATCATGTGTTGTATTCTTCATTAGTGAAAATATCAGCTAAATTAATAAATGCACTTTACCTTCAAACTTCTCAAATTCCTCTTGTAAATGGCATGATTCCTCTATGATTTTCTCCTCAATTTTTTTCTTTCCCATCCCGAAGTCTCGTAAATTGGTTAGAGCAAACCGTCTCAGTTCCCTCCAACTCTCTCCATTGGCAAATATAATACCTACAAAGATGTTTAATTTCTAAAATTTATTTTATGGATATCATATTCTTTCATTCTTGCAGCTCAACCAGTAGAGCATGACCCTAGTAATGCAGTAACGCCAAGGTCATGGGATCAATTCCCAGGGAATGCATGTGCTGACAAAATGTACTCAGCTGAATGAAATGTAATTTACTTTGAATAACATTCAAAGCATAAATGTAAATGCAAATGTTGTACCTCAAATAGTCAAGCATGGTGCTAACAGCACCAAAGTTATGGGTTCTAATCCCATGAACCGAGTACATTTAAAATCATTTGACAAAATGAAAATGGTTTAAATTTAAATAGGTTTAAATTAATTGTTGAAAATAAGAAGTCATGGACACTTTCACTCTCAGAGCTGACTTCATATATCCGTTAAAAGAGACCAAATTGGTTAAAAATTTGATCAGAAAAGGACAGTTGGTTTTAAAAAGAAGCTCAACCATCATTTTAGTGGTGAAAATCAGACTATCATTTGAAAGGCAGTGGAAATCAGACTTGATTGTGACTTAAATATCTGTCCAAAGACTTTTTGTGACCATTGTATGTAACTCATATGCTAATAAATATAAAGAAATCTTTAAGTATAGATATTGTCAGGAGACTGGGGTGATCTTACCATGACCTTTAGTGAAATCATGGAACAGTGGCGTGATTTCTCTGTCTCCAAATTCATCTGCATAATTAACAAGGGCTTGCTTCACTGTTTTGTAGCCGGCTAGCACAACCACTTTCTTTGGACCAAAGTAGACTGTGAACACTGGGCCGAACTGCTTTGCCATCTGATGAAGATTGAAAGATACTGAAGATTAACCCTTGTGGGAGTCATTTGGGAGTCACACTCATGGTCTTTGTGGTCAAAAGTGACCGGACACCTGAAATGTAACTTTTCTTTCTTCAGTAAAATCAATATATTTTTGTTCAATAATATTTTTTCTTTTTTCCTCTGTATTTTGAGAGAATATTATGGTACTAATTAATATTTGTGCTATAATTATGATCATTTTTCCCATTGAAAATAGTACAAAAAATGTTTTTCCTAATTTTTTTAAATTATTTTTCAAGTAATGCAGTTTTCAGATTAAAATAGAGACAAGGCCTTTAAAATCCCATTTTTGGAGGCAGAATAGCACCTCCTGGTGAGAGCAAAGAAAGAAAAACATGGTGTAACCTCTAGATGCCTGTATAGGACTCTGTAGAGAGGCTTGTGAATTTCCTAGTTGTTTTTATAAATAATTGTTTACTTTTATTAGGTTGTGGATTTAAATGTATATTAACGCATTCTCAAAGACTACTTTTTGTCAAGGTTTATTTATTTATTTATTTTTGTTTGTTTGTTTGTTTTACATGTTGATCTGAAGTGTAGGTTTTTGCATTATTATTACTACATTCAAACCTGAACACAGAAAGCATTTTGTTACGCAAAACATTAAAATTCTATAAAAATGTAACAAAAATTAACAGGAATGCTGTCCACTTTTACTGCATTGTAGTTGAATTATTGATTTTATTTTACATTTTTGCTGTGTTACAGTCACACCAGTTCATAGGTGTGTGTGTGTGTGTGTGCCTGTTTTTATATCCCGGTGGGGACTTAAACCTGAATACACACAGACTCATGGGGACTCGTGTCACGGTGGGGACCTAAATTGAGGTCCCCACAGGTAAACAAGCTTATAAATCACACAGAACGAAGTTTTTTGAAAATCTAAAAATGCAGAAAGTTTCCTGTAAGGGGTAGGTTTAGGTGTTCGGGTTGGTGTAGGGCAATAGAAAATACGGTCTGTACAGCAGAAAAACCATTATGCCTATGGACAGTCCCCACAAGGATAGCAAACCAGACGTGTGTGTGTGTGTGTGTGTGTGTCCGTGCATGTATGAGTGGGTATGTTGATTTTGCACTCTAGATGTTTGAGTTTCAATTTTTTTCTGCATTGTTGGGGATTTGTAGATTGTTCACACAAAAATGTTCTGTATTTTTATTTTTTTTTTCCCCCGTTTACCATTCATTTCCTATGGTCAGTCATTTTTGACCGAAGACCATGAGTGTGACTATATTTTTTACACGCACTTAGTCTGTTCGAATCATGCCCTCAATTTTTTGTGTTCATATTCCAAGTGCCATAAAAGTCACCAAGTTTCATATCATTCCAATAAAGCTGTGATTTAAAAAAATTCAAAAGGTAAAATTTTCCAGTCAAAAGTGACCGAAGACCGCACAAAGTGTAAAAATCGGTTCCTAACTTTATTTGACTTTATTCTGTGGAACATAAAAGAAAATTTTTTGCAACATTTTTGTACATATAATAGAAGTCAATGACATTCGTTGTTGTTTGGTTCTTCAAAATATGTTATTTTGTATTCTACAGGGAAAAAAGTCATACAGGTTTGGAATGAAATGGTAAGTAAATGATTATAGAATTGTAATATCTGGATGAATAACCATATATTTTCTTCCTAGGAAAAACAGAATTGTGTCCTTTAAAAAACTCACCAGGCAGGTTTGACAACACTTTGTATTTCTCTAAACCAACAGAAACAAAGCTGAACCGGTTGCCCAATAGTACTGATCTCGTTCATACTTACCTCACACAGGCTCAAGTATGGTTTGCTGACATCTAACATTATCAGATTTCCCAACAGTGGCAACGGTTTTGGCCCTGGAGGTTCATTTTCATCTCTCTGAGACCTGAAGAACAGTAGATAAACAGCTAAGAGTAGAAGCAAGCAGCAGATTGATGTTCCTGTGCTGGAAACCTGAAGAAGTGCTTCCATGAAAGCCATGTTCACAGAACAACACCCATAAGACCTTGAGGCTTGTGCAGTTTAAATGCAGCACAGATTAAGTGGGAGTAGCTACGTTTGGTTTTGGGGCGGATCCTGTCATAAACTAGGACACAGTCCAGTGTTGTAGCTGTAGACGCACAGTAGATTACTGTAGCAAATTAGCTCAAAATGGAAATGTATATAAATAATTACAATTAATTATAATTAATTAAAATTATTTATATCAGCTGCCAGTAGTAACTGTAGCAGAATTAATATTGTCATCAACCAATCTGTACGTCCAGCAAACATTTAGTGTAATTTCACATCAACTCTAAGAAATGATATTTTCGTGGCCACAGAAAATAACATTCTTACAGCATTAATGCATTAGGGCATGTAGCTTGATCGGAATCGTAAAGGGACATTAATTTACAAGGCAGAATCAGAAACTCATGTAATTTGTGCACAAGAGTTTTATTAACTAAACACTAACACAAACAAACACACATACATACACTCACGCATACATACAAAAGGGGAGCAAAGTGGATAAAAGAAATCATTAGAAGAACAGGGAATGACGGTATGGAAAAGGAGTCAGTTAACCTTTGAGTGAAACCATCAGTGCCGTTTTTCAATGGGTCTACAGCTTATACTAAACCTCTGTTTCGTTTAGTTAAATGTACGATACTTGCATTGCCTTGGTCGTTACGAGTGTCCGGATGCAGTCTCGGATGAAAGTCTTGATGGTTTCAAGGTTTTGGACTTGCGATCACGTTCTTACGGGTTTGAAGAGTGATGAAATCCAAAGATGTTCCGACTCGATGGTGGTTGGGAGATTCTTCCCAGGTAGAGAGTGAAGACAAGCTAAGAGAGACATCAGCTGATGATCCTAGGGTCTTTGGTGAATGAAAAGTCAAGGCAGAGGCCTGGCACGAACTTAGGTTGTCCTTAGAAGACTTCTAGCACATCCCCATCTTCTCAGAATCTAAAGAAGCTAGACTGCGGAGGGCAGTGATGTGATTGCCTTTATCTTCTATCGAGGTCACACCTCTGGGGGATCAAAGAGCCAATGGTGTCTTGAACTTTTGGAGGGAAAGTTTACGACTCTTTGTCTCCAAGCATGGTAATTTGCATATGTAACTGGATTGGATGTTGATAAACAAACTATTAAAGATTCTTAGAACACTAATACGTTGCATACGTATCAACATATAATATACACTCTCAATTAGATCATCTGAAGACGACTTGATAGAGACCAAACATGGTATAAGTGAGGTTACATGAATGAGTGGTTCTATCATAAGCATGCATAAAACAGTCTACAATACAAAAGACAATATACAAGAACAGTAATAATATACACAATGATCTGAAGGATATGTGTGTTCATTCAAGGAAAGGTTTTCCTATGAATTAAAGGTGGGGTAAGTGATTTCTGGAAGCCAATGTTGACATTTGAAATCACCAAAACAAACACGCCCCTACCCCAAAAGGGTCTCGCCCCTATATTGATAGCTCCGCCCCATACATACGTAGCCTACGCAACCCAGGCAATGATTAGTTCTGTGAAACAAAGCAAAAACCAATGTTACACCGTGTCTACACCGGACGCAAGCGGCGCAACAAAATACTATAGAAGTCATTATAATCAGTGATGCTGTCTACACTGGATGCTGCGCGGCGCGACAAATCTCCAACAGAAAACCGCTGCCGCGGTCTATTTATGACGTGCTGACACACATTTCAAATGATTTTCAATTGTCGCTTTATCGCATCCAGCGTAGGCAGACTTTAGCTGTTGCGCCGCGGCGCGTCCGGTGTAGACACAGTGTTACTCACCTGTCGAGAAGAACCAAAGCAACCTCGGCGTCCGATCGCAGGCCTTCTGCTCCTTGAGTTCTCTCCAGCGCTGAGAAGTTGATCCGATATTTACACGGGTCCTACTTCTTGCCTTATCATTCCGCAGACGTTTTCCTCTTTTGTTTTTTATCTGCCATCTCTATTTCTCTGTCGCTCGGCTCAGCTGTCCACTGAACGCTCTTTCCTCCACATCATGAGTAGACACGCCCCTTACTGCTGATTGGCTACAAGTTTGTTTTGGTACTCGGCCCCAACTCAGTTTTCTGAAGCGTTTTTGAAAAATTACATACCCCACCTTTAATTAGAGAAGAGTCCATATTTATGGGCATTATGTTTTTCCTATGGCTAAAAGATGGTGAGAGGGAGAATTCTTGACATGCCATTAGGTCGTAAAGTTTATCTGGTCTGGCAGAGGTGTCCTGGTTGCTATGGTAACCAGGGGCCTGGGGTCGTTCACAGACATCCTGGCACCCATCCTGGTACCCAGTTTATTGGGTGAGGGGTCTGTGATTATTTGTTAATCTAATGAATAACTGATTTGTTAAATCTAATGAACAATTGTGTGTCTGACTGATCCAAATGCTACATTACAGTCAAAGCAACAGTTCACCCAAAAATATTTTTCAAAACATATTTTTGAAGTACACCACTTTACATTTAAAAATCCAAATTAACCCTGATCTGTCATCAAATTATCTATTTTTAAAACATTTACTGTTCTGGACTGAAATGCATTTTTATTATTATTACAAAGCATTTGTACAGTACATATATTTTCAGTAATGAAAAAATAAAATTTCTTAAGATCTGCCAAATAGCAAAAGGAGTAAAGTGTTTTTCAGCACAGATGAAGTTTATTATCTCATTGGCAATTTTGTTTCTTATAATGTAAATGCAAATGTATTCAGTTACACAATTGCAATTGTGCCTCTCAAGTAAATTAATCTTGTTTATGGAGGATTAGATTTTTGAGTGAAACCAAGTTTTAAAAAACTGAGAAACATTTGTTAAATTACCTTACAGCACAAGCAGCATAAAAATGAACAAATACAACATGTACCTGCTGCTCAAGACAGGTTATACAAAAATAACAGAAGTGAAAAGTCAGAAAGGATCGTTTCTTATCAGGTTTTTGAAGTTATTTGCATACTTACATTTTGTGCATTTATTCAGATCAAGTAAAATCATGCCAATTCTTATTTAAAATTAGGTTAAATGTGTTTGGATTGTCAAGTATCAGGAGCGTCTGATCGCACACAACTTGTGTGGCGAAGGATTTAAAGTCACTCCGACTATTCCTTTGAGATCCAGATCATCTCCAGACACTCCAGGTGGAGTTGTGAAGCAGTAGCTCTGAAGAAGAGAGGTGAAGAACAGGAAGAGCTCCATCCTGGCCAAACTCTCTCCAAGACAAACCCTGTGCCCTGAGAGAGAGGAAAAATGTGTTTAATTACAATTCAAATGTTTATTTATTCAAAGCATTGGGTGTTTAAGTTTAAAAAGTGCCTGCAGAAAAGGCCATGAAAGCATCTCTCTTGACAAATTGGCCCTTCTCATCAAGGAAGTGTTCTGGGTAAAAGCTGTTTGGTTTCTCCCATTCACTTGGATCCTTCAAAACAGACGTCAGCAGAGGAACTACAGTGGTGCCCTAGAAAATGGACAAAAAAAACCTAAAATGAGCATCAAGCTGAGCACTTGAAGCCTCCATTTTATTTTCACTTGGTTATTAAAATATTTATTCTTCCAACCTTTTCGATAAAGTATCCATTAAAGGTAACATCACAGCTAGTCATATGAGGGAGATTCATGGGCACAATATTAGCCATTCTCTGGGTTTCATGAATCACAGCATCTGTATATGGTAATTTCTTTCTGTCTTCCACCACTGGCTGACGTCCACCGATCACTCTGTCAATCTCCTCCTGAACTCGATCTGCACACAAATCCAACACATTTTTTTCCTTTTGGACTTGAATCCAGCATCAGTGTTGGGGGTTAATGCCAGTAACTTTGTTTTCCCATTTACTGACTGACAGCTCTACTGTCTCCATGTTGAGTTAAATCGGGAGAAACTGCTGTGTAAACATGATGGTTACTGTCGTTTTAGACTCAATGTGAACATACATTTACTCATCTAACTTGGACAAAACAGATTCAGTAGCCTGTTCCTCAAAATGACAGCTGAAAGGTTTGCTGACAGGTTGGTTTGAGCTGCGCCCTCTGCTGTACAGTTGTGAATTTACATTTCCTTCAGCCTGAGGTTTGTTCATTTCACTTCTGGTGTGTAAAGGCTTAGATTTGTGAAAAATAGAACTTTTTTATATTAAAAATAAACAAGTAAACAAACCAGCCCATATGAGGAAAAGTAATGCAAAAGTAACACATAACACATTACTTAAGTAACGCATTTAGTTACTTTTTAGGGAGTAATGCAATGTTGTAATGCATTGCTTTTAAAAGTAACTTTCCCCAACACTGTTCAGCACTGAGGGAAAACTCTTGACATTACTGTGTTTTTACCCTGTATATGAGGGTATTTGGCCATAAGCATCAAACCCCAGCGCAGAGTCGTTCCTGTGGTGTCAGTACCAGCGACAAAGAGATTTCCCACCGTCATCATAAGATTCTCCTGGTGAAAGTATGAGTCCTTCTTGCCCGATTGCTGACAAGTACAAACCCACAAAGCAAAAAATTATTCTTTTTACTAATATAAGGAGGGGAAAAAATGTTACAAAGTACTTCATTAATTATAATTCATTCAAAATTCTCAACTAAACTTGTATATGATTCAGTTTAATCAACAAAGCTGCTGATTCTATGTCCTCGTGTATTTCTAAGCCACATGGTACCTGTACCTCTTCGCTCTGTTTGCGGATGAGAAAGGAGTCGACAAACCCTCTGCGGTCATGTGGATTCAGAGTCTCCTGCAGTCCAGAGATCAACTTCACAATTTGTGCTCTATTTTTTAACAAATTCCTTACAATAATCCTTTTGCTGTTCAGGAACAGACCCAACCATGGAAATATGTTGTATAGCTTATAAGAATGAGAAGAGAAAGATATGCATGTATTAAGGATTTTAAAAATCATTTCAAAGTCACCACATAATTTCTGGTTAAGGGAAAGGGAAGTGGTGTGTGGCCAAGTATGGTGACCCATACCCAGAATTTGTGCTCTGCCTTTAACCCATCCAAGTGCATGCACACAGTAGTGAACATACACCCGGAGCAGTGGGCAGCCAATGCTGCAGCGCCTGGGGAGCAGTTGGGGGTTCGGTGCCTTGCTCAAGGGTCTCACCTCAGTCGTGGTATTGAGGGTGGACAGAGTGCTGGTTATTCACTCCCCCCACCTACAATCCCTGCCGGACCTGAGACTCGAACACGCAACCTTCGGGTTACAAGTCCAACTCTCTATCCATTAGGCCACTATTGCCCCTAATATATTGATTAATTAATATATAGTTAATATATAGATCACACTTCCATACCATCATAGATGCCGATCCACTAACGCGAACATTTTCATTTGTTCTGTCGACCATTGCAGTGAATTGAGGGTCTGTGTATTCAAATCTGCTGCCGTACACGATAGATGAGATGATGTTTGACACAGCGTAGTTCACAGGCTGTGTCGTGTCGAAGGGTTTCCCTGTGAAGAGGAAACAACAAACCGTCTCTCAATGGATCTTATAAACTAAGAGCATGATTCCATGTGTTCCTCAGCTTGTACCTTCAAACTTATCAAACTCTCCTTTCAGATACTCAATTTCTTCTATGATTTTCTCTTCACTTCCTCTCTTGCCCATCCCAAGATCCCGCAGGTTGCTGAGAGCAAAGCGTCGCATCTCTTTCCAGTTCTCTCCGTTGGAAAAGATGATCCCTGATCAGCACAAAACCATCAGACCATGAGCCTAGAAACTAGAAATATTAAAGTGCTAATAAACCATATAAGGACTCAACACAAAGCATTTAGTTATTCTTACCATGACCATCATTAAGTAGCCTAAAACTAGGTGTAATATCTCGCTCTCCAAACTCATCCGCATAGTTCACAAGAGCCTCTTTAACAGTTTTGTTTCCAACTAGTACCACAACTTTTTTAGGTCCCAAAAACACCTGGAATATGTTCCCGTAGCTTTTGGAGAGCTGGAGAACACAGAGAAAGACATTTACAAACAAATCTCAAAATGTTAGGTTACTATTACACTGTAAAAAAATTCAAGCGGTTTCAACTAATTATTATTTAGTAACTAGTTCCACAGACATTTTACGTTCAGTCAATTTCTGACTTCAACGTGTTATCTGAATTGTTATTTTTTAGTTGGCTCAACCTTTACTGAACTAGTTTTATATTCCATTCATCTAAAATGTTTTAATTGGTCAAACATTTAGAAGACAAGTTATATCAATTTAAATGTAACCATTTACTCCATGTGTTTTATATGTTACCTCAACTAAGATTTATTACTTGACAATTATTGTAAGAAGTAAATAAACATGCATTTTTATAGTTTAACAAAATTATTAAAAATGATTAACTGGTGTTTATCAATCACTAAAAACACACATTACAACACATAATAGCCTTTATTTAATAACAATCTGCATTTATAACATTTTTCATACAGACTAAACATACAGGCTTAAAGAAAAAAAGTCACCTACATCTTGGATGGCCTGACGGTCAGTAAATTAACAGCAAATGTTCTTTTTTTGGGTGAACTATCCCTTTAAAGCTCCAGTTGACAAACATTACATCTGTAATACAACTGCAAAATTCAGTTTAAACTTTGTTTAATGAACTAAGAAAAGAAAGACTAAGAAAAAGTCAAGCCACCTTTATTTATATAGCGCAGTGTTTCCCATACACTGATTTATTTGTGGCGGCCCGCCACATATCAAAACTGGCTGCCACAAATAGATTTTCCAAAAGACTTTGACTTCGTTGAATAAACATGAGCACTGCACGTTTCAAAATTAAAACCCGGTGCAGGTGTTTTTATTATCACTGTATTTATTATTCTGAAGGAAACCGACTGTCTTCAGAAAATTTTGGATGTCATTTTCCATTTCATCTGGCATGTGATGTCTGATAAAGCAGCGTTCATGAGCAAAGCGCTGTTTTGTGTACAGTGTTACCGGGAAACCTATTTCTACCGCTCTAAGCGCCTCCTGCTGGCAGAGAATGAATTTGCATATATATGCCACCACAAATAGAGTGCAAGTCTGTGGGAAACACCGTAGCGCTTTATACAATACTGATTGTGTCAAAGCAGCTTTACAGAGTCAAACAGGAAAATAGTTTGTCAATAATGCAAGAGTGATTTTTCCAGTTAAAGTCAGTTCATTGGTGATTCAGTGTTGACATCATCCAGTTCAGCTCTCTTCCAATAATGTCTGTGCAATCAGCCAAGTGTCACCAAATAAGCAAGCCAAAGGCGACAGCCGCAAGGACCCAAAACTCCATCGCAGACAGAAATTGAGCAGAAAACCTTGGGAGCAACCAGGCACAGTCTGGGGGCAGTTCTCCTCTGGCCAGACGAAACCAGCACGGAGTGGTTTAACTCTAGGCTGCAACACAGGTCAGATTGAGCAGAGGACTTGTCTGGTTCTCGTGGTCTTGTCCCGATGGCCACGAGGTCTTTAGAGGGGATCTGTCTCTGGAGCTCATCTAGCTGACATGGTCTCAGCTGACATTCAGGGCTGTAGTGGTTGTCTCTAGGTGCTGATCCACCATCTGATCTGGATACGGACTGGATCTGGGTGGCTATGGTGACCTCGGAATAAGAATGAAACAGACTAATATTAGCACAGATGCCACTCAGAACAATAAAGCACATTATAATTGTAGTAAAAACTCTAAACATTTACACATATTACCTGGAATGAAAACAATAAACTCCTTGTTTAGAAAGTACACAAAGTATGTAGTTGCAGTGGAGCGGTCTGGTCATGTGCCAGTGTTTGGTGTCTTGGAAGAACTGACTGGGTTGCATCTGAAATCTTGCAACGATGACAAAACACCAATGAAACATTTGGCCACACCCTGAAGGAGAAAGAAAAGTACATTTTAATTTCAAAAAACGAAATGCCTTTTAAATCATTTACAATGTATCAATATCAGTTAATTAAATTTGTGATGAAACAGAAGTTGCAAACTTTTTTTTTTTTTTTTTTTTGGCACAAATCCATTCCACAATCCATTGCACAACAGGGAGCATTGATGCTGACTGGATTTGTAATAGAACATGTACATTTCATATTATAGGGCTACCTTACCTCAAATAGCATAAAAATAATATCAAAATATAACGGTCCTGCCTGTTGTTGATAAATATCAATGGTGGCGTTTTACAGTTGTCCATTTCCTAGTGTTTACTGAGCCACGGTCTTCCCCAGTGCACGAACTAGTGTGCACTATCACTATCTACTGATTCACTACCTAGGGAACTGACTGAGACGCTTTGAACGGCCTTGTGAAACGATTCGCTTGTTCATTTTCGTTTGGAGGGACGAACTCTTCTTCCGAAGCACCTTCACGAGACAAGAAACGCTGTGTAATCCGCCCTGTTTGAAAAGAGTGACATTTCACCGTGGCTTTTTGTTAGTCACGTTTAATGTCGTCTTTTTACTTAACGGGACAATTGCAAAAGTTTACGTTAACTTCAAATGAGCGGATTGCTGTGGTTTACATTAAGTTACAAGTTTCAAAGATTTCGGTTAATGGCTTAGCGGGAAAGACCGCGTGATTTCTTCATATCTTTTCACGGCACAGAAACACAAAACTATCACACAACACGCCAGAATTAGCTCAGATTCATTATAGTAACACAGCCTTTGACATTAAGTGTTTTATGGATTAAACAAGGTGAAAGACCACATTCACTTTACAAATTTCCCTCAGACATATCATACAACGCTTATTCGATGTTTTTATATATGTTGTACGTTTAAAGGGCTCTCGATCAAGTCTCAGACTCACGCATTTCAACCAGTTCACACGCTCTCACGCCACACCTTGTATTTCTCACCCTGAAGGGATAACTTGTCCCGCTATATGTACAATTAATAGACGAGGGAATACGGAGGTAAATTCTCTGCCGAGTTCATAGCTGTCTCGAGTTACACAGAGTTACATGCCACCTACCAGCCAATCAGAAATTAGGATGTTGTTGTTTCCGTTTAAATTACGCGATTCTGCCTCAAGCGAGTTCGTTACTAAGCAACATGGATGCGCGCGCACATGGAGTGTGAGTTGGAAGAGAAAGATCCGATGAATGCTGTAGGTAACCCCTTCATTCATTCATTCATTCATTCATTCATTCATTCATTCATTTATTTATTTATTCGATTTTAAGATTCCTGGACGAAATCACTTGCCTTTGAAAAGATAGTGAGAGCTGATGTTGAAGAATATAGCCAAATTCGTGCTAAAGTAGCCTATTATTTATGCAGTCAAAAAAAAAAAAAAACTCTCCAACTGCTTTGCAACCAGAAGCTTTAACTTAGCTTTGGCTTCCTGAAAGGAAAGTACTAGAGATGTTATAACAGTTGGTAAATCTGATAAAAGACAGACAAATTCATCCAAATAAAATAAATTGTTTTACTTATTTAAAAAAGTATCAAAAATACCAAGAAATTTGGCCCCGAACATGCCAACTGAACAGCAGTGCTCAATGTACATACTGTACACACACAGTAGGATTACAGAACTTGTCCTGAGCATGTGTGTCAAGCTCTCTCTCTCTCTCTCTCTCTCTCTCTCTGTGTGTGTGTGTGTGTGTGTGTGTGTGTGTGTGTGTGAGAGAGAGAGAGAGAGAGAGAGAGAGAGAGAGAGAGCTTATGAATGTTTTTTTTTTTCTGTTGTGTTTGTTGCATGATGCCTTGATGACAGGGGTAGAGGACTCCCATATAAAGCACTGTGGCTTCCCCACTCAAATTCAGATGCAGTGTGTTTTCCATGGTGGGTCTGAACAAAACCAAAACTAGGAACAGTTTCACTCTGGATGGAACATTATTATTTATCATGACAGTGCTTTATGTGGGAGCCCCCTACCCCTGTCATCAGACATCAAAATGTGCAACAAACACAACAGAAAAAAAAACATTCATAAGCTGAAATATGTACTCTCTCTCTCTCTGTCTCTCTCTCTCTCTCACACACACACACACACACACACACACACCTTGACATACATGCTCAGGGTAAGTTCTGTAATCCTACTGTATGTGTACAGTATGTACACTGAGTACTACTGTTCAGTTGGCTCGTTTGGGGCAAAATTTATTTTTATTTTTGATACATTTGTATCTTAAAATACATAAATCTTTTTATTTTATTAGACTGAATTTGTCTTTCATCAGATTTACCAGATGTTATAATTTCTATTTGTGCCGGTCAATTATGAACAATAAGTAAAATTGAACTGCTAGCAAAAACTTGGGTGCTGCAAATATTTGAGTTGTAGCCCAAAAAATTTGAATATGTTGCATGATTTTCTCATTAAATTTAGTCTAAAAAAAACATTTATTTAGTGGCTCTTACCTGAGGCATGAACTTGACAAGATGGTGGCGCTGTTTCTCCCGTGAAGTCACTCCGGCTCGTGCGGAATGATCCCAGTGTTAGCTGGATTTGTTTTTATTAGTTTAGTCAGCATTTAGCATTCTGAATGTTGACTGAATTTGAAAATAAGCATTCGTTTAATGTTTTTAAATATATTTGTGCAGACTTGTCTTCTCAACTAAGCCCAAGCAATAAAATTAGTTCAACTTAAATATTTCCGCCCTTCCAACATTTTGTTAATTGGATTTTTTACAGTGTACTATTTAAATGCGTTTAATTCAAGTTCTCACCTCACAAAGGCTGTCAAAGGGTCTCGTGAGGTCAAGGGTCAGCAGATTCCCCAGCAGCGGCAGTGGTTTGGGTCCCGGTGGCTCTTTCCCTTCTTTCTGAGATTTGTACTCGGAGGAAAGCCGATATAAGACCAATAACAATAGCAAAGCACCCAGTAACGTAACTGTGATGGGAAGATACAGCAGGGACTCAACAACAGCCATTTTTCAGTGCAGCACAGATGCTCTGCTGCATTCAAACCCTTGTAATATGTACATATGGGAGGAACCTCAAGTAAATCCAGGGAGAATTCATCGTTCAAAACAAAGTAACCATGAGAATGTGGTTGCATCAGCATCTTGGTACATGGCACTCTTCAGTGAATCTGTTTATGTAAGTGTGAGTACTAATGCCATAAAAGCAAGTATGTAACTAAAAAAAAATAGACATAATATAAACACCTTTTACATCATATAGAGGTAATGATTCAAACAAACTTTTTATTTACTATGATACCATATATACAATGATAGCGATTAGATTTTTTATTTCATTTATGCATTTTTTTTTTCTCAGATGTTTTATCCAAAGTGATTTACAATAAAGGAATAATTTATTGGCCTGGCTACAGCAGGTTAAACTGGTTTACATCAACCACATAACTCTGATTCTGCTTATTTACTTATGAATCAATCTATTCTTGGCTAATCACACAGCTTTGAGCTGTGCTGCTTGCATTCAGGACCTAGGAGATCATTATAAAACATTAATCTGGGATTTGAGTCAGTTAATTCACACACCAACCTGATCTGGGATGCTTAAAATAAATCCAGTAATTTTACTTGAGGTTTGTTTTGTTCTTTATCCCTATTATTTCACAACTGTTACACCAAATAAACAATCAAACGTGTGGAAATGGAATATTATGATAACCTGATATTATTTTAACGCTTCCGCTAAGAAAAAATATAGTCCATTAGTTACGAACACTGAGCAAATAGACGAACACTACAACAATATTACAGTATTAATAATGAATTCCTTGTATGTTTATCAACTATATGTAGTTTTTGTTCAGATGTTTAGATGTTAATGTAATATTTATTGCTAGAAACGACCATTTAATGAAGAAAAACTTTATTGAAGGGTTTCAGGCCTTTTTGTACCCTATGGAAAGTGTCACAGATATATTGACTGTAGTGAACATGTGACTGAAACGTGACAACTGGATTGGTTTTGAATAAGAAAATTTAGTAAATTAAGGCCTAACACACAAAACATGTACTGAATTAATAGCTTAAGATTCAAACAAGACTGAATAGAACTGACTAACTACTGATCTACAGTAAACAAAATGTGCCATGGTGTATACACTCATATTTATAAACAGCTGATAACGCTTTCATCAGATTCATTTAGTTCATAAGCTAATAGTTTACTGGAGGTCACCTGTCAAGGTGAAAATGCCAATATTTCAAAGACATTTTAAAGTCAAATGGCAAAACAACAGTTTTTACAATCATCAGTCATTAAAATATTTTTTCTCTTCTTTTCGATTTCATTCAGCGCATTTACTCACAGTAAATAAAATTAGTGCAACAACTATCCTGGGCTTAATTTAAATAAGATGAGATGTTTTGTTTCAATGTTTTCTTCAAAGGACTGCTGATATTTTCTTGAATCAGGAGTGTCTGATCGCACACAGTTTGTGTGGGGATGGATTCAATGTGACTCCGACTATTCCTTTGAGGTCCAGATCATCTCCAGACACTCCTGGTGGAGTTGTGAAGCGGTAGCTCTGAAGAAGGGAGGTGAAGAACAAGAAGAGCTCCATCCTGGCCAAACTCTCTCCAAGACAAACCCTGCGCCCTGTGTGTGAGGCAGTTGAATGATCTGTTTAAAAGGCTGTAGGCAGGCAGCACACTAAGTTTTGGAACAGAGCTAATAGGACCTGGAGGGCTGCTGCTTTGCAGCACTTCATTACATGCTGCTCTATTTGTTTGAGGCTGGTCTGTGTGTTAGCGGTCTAACAGCACTTAAATGATTAAGGTAGCCAATTAAATAATAATCAAGGCATGGTGAGCTGAAGTTTCACTGTACCTGCAGAAAAAGGCATGAAAGCTTCTCTCTTGATGAACTGGCCCTTCTTATCAAGGAAGTGTTCTGGGTAAAAGCTGTTTGGTTCTTCCCATTCACTTGGATCCTTCAAAACAGACGTCAGCAGAGGAACTACAGTGGTGCCCTAGAAAATGGAGAAAAGACCAAAACTATAATGTTCATGATGCTCATCTTCACTAAGCATTATACATATTAATTCTTCTGACTGACCTTCTTGATGAAGTATCCATCGAAGGTAACATCACAGCTGGTTACATGCGGTAGACTCAAGGGTACTATGTTTGCCAGTCTTTGAGTTTCATGAATCACGGCATCTGTATATGGTAATTTCTTTCTGTCTTCCACCACTGGCTGACGTCCACCGATCACTCTGTCAATCTCCTCCTGAACTCGATCTGCACACAAATCCAACACATCCTTTGGACACCATTGAATTCAGAAGTTAGGAAAAACTCTTGACATTACTGTGTTTTTACCCTGTATATGAGGGTATTTGGCCATAAGCATCAAACCCCAGCGCAGAGTCGTTCCTGTGGTGT
>JAFVLL020022144.1:0-24442 GCA_021397915.2 Tor tambroides
TAGGATATTAAGTAAAGATCATGTTCCATAAAGATATTTTGTAAATTTCTTACCGTAAATATATCAAAACTTCATTTTTGATTAGTAATATGCATGGCTAAGAACTTCATTAGGACAACTTTAAAGGCGATTTTCTCAATATTTTGATTTTTTTTGCACCCTCAGATTCCAGATTTTCAAATAGTTGTATCTCAGCCAAATATTGTCTGATCCTAACAAACAATGCATCAATAGAAAGCTTATTTATTCAGCTTTCAGATGATGTATACATCTCAATTTCGAAAAACTGATACTTAAGACTGGTTTTGTGGTCCAGGGTCACAAATATAAGACAGAAACAAATTAAATAGTGCATTACTTTTTTCATCTTACATCTGAACAGAAGCCTTCAAGAAAGAAAAACAAATAGGTTAATCAAATGTAAAAATCACTTTTGTGTTTTCATTACAAATAAAATGGATTATTAAAACCACAAAAGCAGTTCATTCAAGAGCAGCGAGTGATTCTCTCTTTTCTTTTATTGTTAGATTAACATTAATGACACCTGCTGTAATGCACGGATCTAATATAATGTTACACATCAGATGTTTTTCCCCAACAGTTAACCAAACGTTAACTTACCTTAAGACATAGGTTATGTTTGCGTGAATACTTGCCAAGACTGATATTTTGAAGTACTGTAATTCTGTGTATATGTGCATATCAGGATCGCACACCATTTTGTTTACATCAGCATGGGTTTGAACATAGTACGTCACAGTTCAGAGAATTCGCTGTGAATATTCAAAATGCTGGAATGCTGCGCTTTACAACTACACCAAACTTGTGCTGAGGGGAAGCAACAGTCAGCAAGAAGCGAGCAGAAAACATACAAGTAAAGATCATTTTAGATGTTCAATTACTATTTAGAGCATTAGGATCCCTAGACAAGGGCTTAATGAACTAATTTTTATGAAAACCTCAAATTCGACGTTTGCCAGCACAGGTCACATTTTTTTTAATATTTACTTTATTCCTGTGATGCAAAGCAGAATTTTCAGCATCATTACTACAGTCTTCAGTGTCACATGATCCTTCAGAAATCATTCTAATGTGCTTTGTTTGCTTCTCAAGAAACATTTCTTACTATCATCAAAGTTGTAAACAGTTGTGCCACTTTTATTTGAAATATATATATATTTTGTAACAATGTGAAAGTCTGAACTGCAATTTTGATCAATTTAATTTGCCCTTGAAAAAAGTACTAAAACAAATAAACAAACAAATAAAAAATTAAATAACTTTTTGACCCCAAACTTTGGAACGGCAGTGCATGTTCGCAGCAGATTGCACATATTAACCATCTGCAAAATGTTCCCACCATTAAAACATTATTTACAATGTTAAAAAATAAACCACTAGAGGAAACATAGGTGATCAAACTTGAAATGTTCAGTGTGTATTCATTTTACTTTCATCACAGCAGAAATGATTTTTTATTGTGTTCTTATTCTCGACTGAGAAGGGTAACTAGTTTAACTAGTCTAATTTAGCAACCTAAACTGTTAAAGGAACAGACGAACTCTAGAACTGTAGATATGATCCTAACAGTAGAACATCACTGTCTGTCGTTACATCTTTTTATGCGCTACCTTTTGATCAGCTGATTCAAATTAAATATCATTGTAAATACTAGCTCACATACCTATAACAGCAGATATAAAGTCAAACCAACAAATACAAAAGTATTTCTTATGAATGCACAAAACACATAAATAAGTTAGATATGTTAGATTACACATCTCTCCATCATCTCAGCAGATATTGATGTTATTGCACTTTCAGTGCTTCCTTTGAGTTCAGCGTTAGTCATAAACCACTTCACGTTAGCAGTACATTCAACACCACTCGCCTCTGAGACGGTGAACACAGAGATTCAGCAATATCGCATGATCTCATCTGACAGCTGCAGGTCACTAGAGGCACCAGACCCGTATTTTACACTGAATCCGTATAACTAGACAGGCCTGGAGGAGAACGCAACAAAACATTTCACACGTTACAGAGAGGAACTCGTTAGTTTTCTCTGCTGCTCACACTGACCTCCGGTGCGGCCCTGGCCGATGTGCACGGCCGGCTGGAGGCTGGTCTCTTTGGCCAGCAGGTGCGGCAGATGGTGGAAGATGCTGGGCAGCTGAAGAACATTCTTACTGCTGGTCACGTTCCACAGCTTCAGCTTGGTCTCATCTGTAAGACATGACAATCATCTGTCACAGTCAGCTGATTTCAACTATTAGCACGTGATCAAATATGAATTATTATTGTCTTTAAAATTCTGAGCATTAAAATGAATTAACAGGAAGCGAAGAAAGAAGACAAAGCAAATTAATTAAACCTTTCTTGCTTATGTTTCAATGCTCAGACTTTGTCTTTGAAGGCTTATTTCTTCTGTTTACATTTATACTAAATTCAGCTAATAGAAGTGGCAGCTTAATGATACTCCTTATGAAAAGCCATGTCATAAGAAAAAAACATTTTAAAACAGCTGACAGCTGTGCATGATGTGATCCTTAATGAATGAGCAGACATCTGACCAAAAACAAGCTGAATGAAGACAGTGCCAAAGCATGGAAACCACAAAATGTACAAAATATATCAATATCAATTAAATCCAGAGGACCGTCGCTTCTCGCACAAGCTTCATAATGTGATGTCGCTTATGGTAAGCGTGAGTTCATGAAAGCACGCATGACAGCTGGCTGTAAGCGATGGTTTATAGTTAAAAACGTTTCAGATATTAGTATTTTTCTCACATACCATCATGTTCACTTTGTGTGGTTTTTGAAGCTATTTACAATTTAAAAAATATAACACTAGAGGAAATATAGGTGTTCTAGCAGTGTGTGTATTCATTCTATTTTTATTACAGTAGGAATAACTCTTTATTGTGTTCTGAGAAGGGTAACTTGTTTAGTACTAATTTAGCAGCCTAAAGAACAGATGAACTCTAGCTGTAGATGAGATCTTAACAGTAGAAGAACATCACTGTCTGTCATCACATCTTTTTATGTGCTACCTTACTACAGTAGCTATGCAATATCCAGTTCCATTATATGACAGAGATGGATTTAAAGGGGTCCTATTATGCTCTTTTACAAAGTCTTGATTTTGTTTTGGGGGTGTACTAGAACATGCTCTCATGCTTGGTGGTTCGAAAATCGCATTATTTTTCACATAATTTACATTATTACAATACCTTTCTTCCCCAGCCTGACACAAACGGCTCGATTAGCTCCGGGTTTGATGAAGACCCGCCTTCCGATAAACTAAATGCGTTGTGATTGGTTAGCTGTCCCAGTGCGTTGTGATTGGACGGCGTTTCAGTATTGCCCCGCCCCTTGCTAAAACAGCAAGTTCATCAATATTGCCATATCAATTCAGACCTTGAGAATATTGAACAAGAGGATCGCGCAGAACCTTTGCACGCACGGATATTCCAAGACATATTAAAGTGGTAATGTTGTTGTTGTGTTTTGTTTTGGGCTAAATTGCGTTTTAGATGGGATGTCAACAACAGCATAAAAATAACTGCATTTACTATGTACAGATAAGTGCAACAGTAATATGTATTATGTTTATTGTTCTTTAATTCTAATATTATAACATGAATTGCACTGAAACTGTTATACAGTTGAATTTATTTATACCATAGTCCCACAGACTTGCACTATTTGTGGCCGCATATATATGCAAATTAATTCTCTTCCAGCGGGAGGCGCTGTTGGAGCGGGAGTGAGCGAGGTTTCCCCGGTAACGCTGTACACAAAACAGAGCTCCGCTCACAAACGCTGCTTTATCAGCCATTATATGCAAGATAAAATGAAAATGACATCCAAAATTTTCTGAAAACAGTTGGTTTCCATCAGAAATACAGTGATATAAGAACACCCGCACCGGGTTTTGATTTTGAAACATGCAGTGCGCAACCATTCAAATTTCCGTAGGCGGGATTTACAATTTGTGATGTCATAAATACAGGAAAACAACTTTGTAGTCCAAACGAGCCGTTCGTTGTAGTTCTTGAAAAGGGATTTTTTAAAAACGAAATATCTCCCTTTGGAGTGGACTTTGAGATTTGTAACTTTGTAGATCGTTTTATGCCCAAACATACACACTACACACTGACTAAGATTCAAAAAGTGAAAAAGCATAATAGGACCCCTTTAAATAAAAAAACTTCACTTGTGTTTATCTGAAGAAAGAAAGTCACATACTGTACCCTTTAAAGAGGCAGTTTACCAAAAAAATCTAAATTATCCAGAAATGAAAATTCTGTCATCATTTACTCATAAACCTGTAAGACTGACTTTTTCTGTGGATCGCAAAATTTGTATTTATTTTTTTTTAAACATTTTTGTTGTTTTGGACCCTACAGACTTTCATTTTATGGATAAAAACAGTTTAAACATTCCTTAAAGCACATTCTTTTGTGTTCCACAGAAAAAAAGTACATCAAACAGGTCTGAGCTGTCATGAGGATGATTAAATGATCACTGAATTTTCACTGTAGGTGCAGTATTCCTTTAATTCTCCCCCTAAAATCAGAGGGCAATGATTGGTTGACATAAAACCCGTCATCTGTTGTTTCAGGATGTGGTGGTGTTGTTTAGTTTCGCTGTTCTGTCTTACCTGACAGGCTGCTCCAGGTGCGGTTGATGTCCCGCAGCGCTTGTTTCTCAGCGATGGCTCGCTTGATTTCGTCCAGCACCAGGTTGAGCTCTTTGGAGCGTTTGAGGTTCTCTTGCTCAGCGGAGTGCAGACGGTCTCTCAGCGCCAGAAATTCACGCTGGTAAATGTCTACAACATTACCTACAATCAGAAGAGAGAGAACAACACTAATTGGTGGTTTAAAGTGGCACACTTCTAAAGAAAAGCTGCAGCTTTTGCTTTTTCTCAACACACTTCATCAACTTCTTGCTTTATAATTTATTACAACAGCATTCAATTATCCAGTCAAAAGAACTGTTGCGTTATGCATCAATAAATAAAGGCCAGTAATTCAACACAGAACATGAGCATGTTTCTCAAAGGCCTATGTTTAATGGGGTTGTTTTTTGGATGGTAATAAGGATGACAAGTGTAACAAATGAGAGGATATTTTGAGTCCCTCCCTTTCTTCTTCTCTGTGCCCTTTAAAGGGCTGAATCTGCACTCGTTTACATTTAAACACTCCAGTTTTCTTAGACAGGGAGAGAACAGAAGTGGTGTCGTGTAACCAGCCAGTCATTCATGACATTTAAACAAGTGTTTTAGTGAGATTGCCTGTTTTCTCCATGTTTCGGGTCATAACCTTTCTTACTGGGCCAATCAATGTTCCTGACCCCAGAGGTCAACACTTAGAGACAGTTAGAAATACAAATCTGTTCTTTCAACTCTCAAATACAGATCAAATGTCAAACTCTGAAGTGCATTTAAATGCATTCAAAGCATTTAAAGAAATAAACAAAGGTAACACTTTAGTATAGGGACCAGTTCTCACTATTAACTAGTTGCTTTTTAGCATGCCTATTATTAACATATTGTCTGTTTATTAGTACTTATAAAGCACATATTGTGCATGACCATATTCTACATCCCTAATCCTAACCAATACCTAAACTTAACAACTACCTTACTAACTATTAATAAGCAGCAAATTAGGAGTTTACTGAGGCAAAAGTCATTGTTAATGGTTCGTTAATAGCGAGTAAAATAAAGTGTGACCATAAAAAAAATACTAATCTCTTTATATGTCATGTCTACTCAATGTCAGATAATTAATCCATAAAAATGTAATGGTTCCATTTTTGTTAACATTATTTAACTACATTAGTTAACAAACTAACAATGAAAAAGCACTTATTAATGATTCCAACATTTACTAAAACATTATTAAAATGAAAAGTTGTATCTATTAATGTTAGTTAATGGACCTGAGTTAACATGGACTAATAATTAAGAGTTGTATTTTTATTAACTAACATTAACAAAGATTAATGAATACTGTAACAAATGAACTGCTTATTGTTAGTTAAAGTGTTACCAATGTAATGCTCAGTATTTTTATGTAAAACTGACAGCACAAGAACGTTTAGTATGCTCAAGCACAATCCTGGCTGCTAGTTTTGTATAATAATAATAATTATTATTATTTCAAAGTATTATTTAAAGGGAGAAAGGGGAGTGGTGTGTGGCCAAGTATGGTGACCCATACTCGGAATTTGTGCTCTGCATTTAACCCATCCAAGTGCACACACACAGCAGTGAGAAGTGAACACACACACAAACACACTGTGAACACACACCCGGAGCAGTGGGCAGCCAATGCTGCGGCGCCCGGGGAGCAGTTGGGGGTTCGGTGCCTTGCTCAAGGGTCTCACCTCAGTCGTGGTATTGAGGGTGGAGAGAGTGCTGGACATTCACTCCCCCCACCGACAATCCCTGCTGGACCTGAGACTCGAACCCACGACCTTTGGGTTACAAGTCCAACTCTCTATCCATTAGGCCACGACTGCCCCTAGTCAAAGAATGTGTTCATTTAAAAAAATAAATACATTCATATTAAATGTAATATTTATTTTTAACAAACAAAAATAAATACATATATGTGTGTGTGTGTGTGTGACATTACCATATAAAATACACAAGTACTATTTTTAATCTGTCTGCCAATGGCCAGACAAACAAATATTCACGCCTTCAAACTCTGCTATTGGATGATGTGTCAAGCTGGTCGGGATGATTTGAAAGCTCCACAGAGTCAGTGTTTTTACTGTGAGAATCAGCCTATGAATATCTTACTTAGAATTGTCTCTGGGTATTTAGCTGAGACAAAAGAAAGTATTTTAATATCAAAAAAATTACACACTTCACCTGTATAGTGTAGACACCTCTGCTGGTATATAAGATTTCTCATTTTCTCATCTGACCGAGCTCATTTCTGTTCTTTCTTTGCTCTCAACACACTCTAGAAATGAAAGAATCATGAGGATTTATGCTTTGCGAGATAATCCTGAGCAGGCAGGCTTTTTCTGGGAGAAATGCCCACTCTCAGTGCACACAACCCACACACAGACACACACACACACACACACACCCCGTAATGCCATCGGTGTCCAAAGCCCTTGTGTAATCTGAAATTACACCGCTCCACACAAGTGCAATCCAATCCACACTTCAGATTGGGGAGGAGAGGTACATATAATACCCTGTAGAGTGAGATAATCTACTGATGTCCTGATGACATCTTCACTTTGATCCCTACACTCGATTACTGCTGAGTGCTGGTGGCCTCTCATAAAGACAGAGTCACATCCTTATAAAGAGCGTGTGCAGATATACATGTATTACAGCATGTATCTATTATTATAAACAAAAGGAGATGGATACAGATGGATTGGAATAGAGTACAGGATCAAATATCCTGCATAGAGAAAATGAAGCCTTTTTATAAGATCAAAGACTGATAGTAAAAGATTAACTATAAAAGAACAGTTACACAAAACAAAACAATAAAACAAAAGCAAAGCAAAGTGAAACAAAACATCACAAAACAAAAACACAACAAAAAACAACACAACACATCAAAAAATGCACAAAACAACAATGCCACAAACAATAAAAACAACAAAAAACAAAGATTTTAAAACAGACTAAACTCTCTTTATGCTAAATATAATTTAATCCTTTTATTTTTTTATACGGTTTTAGGGTGAAATATGTCCTGGATATATGTTTTTGACAGGTTTCATTAGATTCGCTCTCCTCATTTAAGTTGAGAATCTGTACTTGTCTCATTAGCATGTCATGAAGATGGCCGCCAAGTGTACTGACATGCTTAAAAAGGACTTTGATCAAGCTCAGCATGTCTCTATGTAAACTGGACACACAACAGTGTGTGTTTGTCCCTGCCGCAGTGCATGTGGCTGCATTCATCTTATTAAAAGAAAAGTCTTGAGACAGCCGTGACATCTCGCCAAGCTCTGCTGTCACAATGACGCTGAAAAGAGTGAACAAATACAGACGAGAAATGTGAAAATGTGAGGGTGCTTAGCCTGGTTTAGTCATCAAAATGATTTAACAGCATAGTCATGGCCATTATGACACCTGGCGGTGCGAAACGACCTGCTGTTTCAGACTGTGTGTGTTTGTGTGAGCGTGAAGAGGTGAGAGACGACCAGACAAACGGAGGTCAAAACTCACACTTCCATCAGCCTCTAATGGAGCTGCCCTTGATTCCCTCTAACATGATTTTGTTTACTTCCTTCTTTCACGGAAATGCTCTGGTTTATTGCAGAAGAGAAGAAAAGAAAGGGGCTTGACATGAAAGCATGAAAGAAAGTGTTGCCTGTAATTTACTAAAGCTCACAAAGTGTCTTAATGAATTACTTCACAGATTTCGCCGCTCTCTTCTGCTTGCATCTTTAGCAGGTCAAAAATAATTCATCCTGAAATTCATTACTGAAAAACAGAAATCCCTGAGCAATGATGCCAGAACGTTTGAAAGGCTTTAAAAAAAAAAATACTCCAATTGTGATAATTCCACTGCTCTGAAATGTCTTCTAAAACTGCATTCATTGGGCGGTCTCCAAGATTAATCTCCCACATGCTTAATTATCTCATTTAGATCATTATACTTATCTTAATATCTTGGGCTCATTTAACTGTGTTAGCTTGAACATTTTTGAAATGATTTGAGACAAATCTAAAAGATACCACCATGCAACAGTGAAAAAACAATAGAAATGCGGAATTTTGCATTTAGATTTAGTCAAATAAATGTGTGAGTGTGTGTAAATGTAGTCTAGACAGTATCAATGTTGAGCGGTATCTCTGAGGCTGTCAGAAATCCCCTTGAGTCTCTCAATTTCCATCTTATTGAGTATATTTTTGTCTTTCATTTGGCCTGTTCTCTTTGCTTTCATTTTGTAAAGTGGCTTGGATTCCTGCCTGGCTTTTTCATAATGGGCAAAATCCATACAGATCCTGAAACCAGATCATTCCATCCGCTTGAGCGGAACAATGACGTATTAAAAACAACCCTCTTGTACTGGCACTCTAGTCCTATAAATGATCTATCTTTATACAGACAATACGGAAATTCTGACTCCGTGTGTGAATGACCAACATCTTTAACAGGTCCATAAAGAGAATAAAGTAGTAAATGATGAAAACAGAAAGTCCTTGGCTTGTTGAATCACTGCTGCAGCAGTTGAGTGTCTGTAGAGAGGTCACACACAGAAAGCATTTGAAAGGCCAGGCACAATGGGTCAGCTCAGATCCAGCACACAGAAACAGACCCACTGACATTTTCCCAGGGCAGAGCAGCAGTGCGGGGGTCTCGGAGGGCAGGTCCAACACAAATAATAAAAACAACAATTCAGTTCAGGTTCAAGAAATGCTAGGGTTAGGAAAAAACGGCTTTAATCTTGTCCGAGCGCTCCACAGGAGAAATGTGTTCTATGTGAAGTTCTGTTTATTCAAGCTTTGAACAATGTTTGACTAGGGCTGCAACAACTAATCGATGAAATGGAAATAATCGACAACAGTTTTGATTATTAACTAATCACGTCTGTGCATGGAAAACATCCTCAAGTCACAAGTCCACAGGTTACTTTACAGAACACATTTGTATGGACAAAACAACACAAAGTGAGTTGCCGTGGGAAAAGTGCATTACCAAAGTTATTCTTTATATTATGCACTTCAAACAAACTCAAAAGCATATAGTGGATTGTCTTGTCAGGCATTCTGGCAACCCACATGTTGTTTCTGATGCATGCTTTCCTTGTGCAAAATTTACATTTTATGGTTATATCCTGATCTGTGAAGGAAAGAAATTTCCAGGTATTTCCATTTTACATAAAGGTTTGTCAACCACTCTCAAGCGAGTCTCTGTTAAACATCACAGACTTCACCTGAATGAGTGCCGACGAGCACGTACGCATCAAACAGAGGGACTCCTGTAATGACCGTCAAGATTATAGTCTGTTTTGGTTTAGTTTTTCCGTGTTTACTCTGTTCCCATCTTTCCTCGTCTGTTAATTAGTCTCACACACCTGTTTCTGCTTTCCCTGATTACTTTCCCTGTGAGTTTCCTTTCTTCCATTGTCTGGATTCATTTATGGATTCGTTTGCATATGCTTTCATGTGGATGTGTACTGACCTCTGTTATTTTCTCATGGATTATTAAAGTATTTTCTAACGTTATTCCTGGATCACGAGTGGTTAATATAACCGTTACAATGAGGTGTATATGTAATCTAATTACTTTGGTAACACTTTAGTATAGGGACCAATTCTCAGTATTAATTAGCTGCTTATTAGAATGCCTATTATTAACATATTGGCTGTTTATTAGTACTTATAAAGGACATATTTGTAGCAATAGCCAAAAATACATAGTATGGGTCAAAATTATCGATTTTTCTTTTATTCCAAAAATCATTAGGATATTAAGTAAAGATCATGTTCCATGAAGATATTTGGTAAATTTCCTACCGTAAATTTATCAAAACTTAATTTTTGATTAGTAATATGCATTGCTAAGCACTTCATTTGGACAACTCTGAAAGGTGATTTTCTCAATACTTTACTCAATACTACTTTCCAGGGTCACATATGAACATATTCTACATCCCTACCCAATACCTAAACTTAACAACTACCTTACTTACTATTAATTTTAGCAGCTAATTAGGAGTTTATTAAGGCAAAAGTCATAATTAATGGTTTGTTAATAGTGAGAATTGGACCTTAAAATAAAGTGTGACCATTACTTCACATATTTAATTTGGCTTTCTTAACCGATTAATCAAGAATATTTCAATTAATCAAAATAATCATTCGTTGCAGCCCTACATGCAATAAATCAATAAACACACAGATGTTTTATCATCTAATTCTCAATTATGACTCATAATATAAATGAGATCTAATATCAACATTACAAAAACACAGTCATGATGTACAAACACAAAAACATATATATCATCTACAATTTAATGAGAAATGAGAATTCTTTGGGAAATGTGTTTAATTATCATAATTATAATGTCAATGTTAAAAGAAATCTTGATGGTCCCAAGGAAAGCTTAATTTGCTTCATGCAAAATTAAAATGTTTTGTTTTGTCTTCTGATTTAGAGAGGAAGCATTGCTACGTTCACGCCACATTGGTTATTGTAATTACAAGACGACAGAGATTCTGCTCTGAGCAGTTCATGTCCAACAACTCAGAAACTCAGAAATAATTTGTTTCTATGGCAATGCCAATGGGTCAAGGTTTGTGTGGATGGCAGGGTCCAGGAGATGCACTAACTACCACCATTCTGCCTCCTTCTTCATGGACGCTCATTCAAAAGTTACTGTGCATTTTGGCAAAATACATTTTATGGAACTGGAACTGTTCTTTAGGCATCAGTCTGTCATGATGTTATTTTATGTGATGGTAACACTTTAGTTTGAGGACCAGTTTTCACTATTAACTCATTGTTTATTAGCATGCATATTACTAGTATGTTGGCTATATACTTATAAAGCATATATTAATGTCTTATTCTGCATGACTATTTTCTACATCCCTTAATCTGACCTAAACTTAACAACTACCTTACTAATTATCACTAAGCAGTAATTAGGAGTTCATTGAGGCAAATGTCATAGTTAATAGTAAGTGAATAGTGAGAATTGGACCCCAAACTAACATGTGATCATGCTCAAAACATTAGACTATGCAAACATTAAATGCATTTTATCGGATTGCAGTGCATCTGGAACTTGTATTTTTTGTTGGATCTGGCAGCTTTGAGCAGGACGTTCTTATCCAGTACATGTCTGTATTTAACAACATTTGATGAGGTCCACACGTATTCCTTTGCTCCGTCAAGTCAGAGGAAGAAAAAACCCTCCCTACAAATAAAATGGTTATTTTCCACGCTCTAGCTAGAACATGACGGCTGCGGAAATAGATTTTTAAACATCAAATTTTTAATTATTATGCTTTCTTCTTTCGGTATTAAACTTTCAGAGAAAAAAAGTATAATACATTACAGACATAATTGTAATGCAGGACTTTGCTTGTGTCTTGCAGGATGTGGGACTAAGCTGATGGCCAGGGAAACTTTATTATTACATTAAAGGCAGGGTAAGCAATTTCTGGAAGCCAATGTTGATATTTGAAATCACCAAAACAAACACGCCCCTTCCCCAAAAAGGTCTCACCCCTATTTTGATAGATCCGCCCCACATATGTAGCCTACGCAAACCAGGCAACGATTAGTTCTGTGAAACGTAAGCCGCTTTTCCACCGAAATTACCAGGAACAATATGTCCCAGGAACTTTTTTCCCCCAGACCTGTTGCTGTCTGCGTTTCCATCGCGGTCTAAACTACCGAGAAGATTAGGCAAATGGTCTGGTGACGTAACGTTAGGTCTGTGCGCGTTTCTCAATACCAAGTACGCAAATTTCGGACTTGCATCCTCGGTAGTTCAGACTTCACGAGTTAGACTCAGAGTGTGAACTCCCGCGGACAGAACGACGCAAGTCCGGTAATTCTGCAAACAGCAGCGTACTTGATAACATCAGCTCGCCTCGGCTGCTGCAATCTTCCTCACTGTATTTACAGATGAAATATATCAAACTCCATGCACTGCCTCTATTCATTTTCATTTAAACATATTAATAGAACAATAGAATAAAGACCAAAGATTACCTGTTAGATTTACCCAAAACGAATTATATCTTATGTTTATCCACTACAGAGACATCAGAGCCAGCGACAAATGTCAGAAGGACTAGCCGAGGTTATGTTCCTCTCTTCGGGATACATGAGCACTGAGCGCCCGGTGATCACGTGGAGCTCATGTCTCTGAAATTGACGAAGCACATTTTCAAATAGGCGCTGTTTTTATAAATAAACCGCAGATTTGAGTTTTAAACAACTACATTCTCGCCTGAAATACACGCGTCCAGTGTAGGCAGGCTTTAGCTGTTGCGTCGCGGCACGTCCGGGGTGAGACTTCCGGTGTTACCTACCTATCGAGAAGAAACAAAGCAAATCCTCGGCGTCCGACCACAGGCCTTCAGCCCCTTGAGCTCTCTCCAGCGCTGGAGCTTTATCTATATTTACACGGGTCCTACTTCTTGCCTTATCGTTCTGCAGACATTTTCCTCTTTTGTTTTTTATCCGCCATCTCTATCTTTCCGTCTCTCGGCTCGGCTGTTCACTGAACGCTCTCTCCTCCATATCACGAGTAGACACACCCCTTACTGCTGATTGGCTACATGTTTGTTTTGGGACTCGGCCCTGACTCGGTTTTCTAAAACGTTTTTGAAAAATTGCATACCCTGCCTTTAATCCACCTCTAAATACTGTTGCAAAATTTTTAAGAACAAAGAAATTATGCAAGGTAACCGTGACAATAACAACATGGCATAACGAAACACAGCATATTGAAGAGATGGTTATTTTTACATGACATCACGACAATCAAGTGAGAGCAGCTGGAGTTTTTAAAATAAAAAAAAAAAGACACTTCTGTTCGGCCTTCATCATGCATGTCTTCACTGAGTGCTTTATGAAACGAGACTCTACATGACTGACAGACCAGAGAGAGAGAGAGAGAGAGAGAGAGAGAGAGAGAGAGAGAGAGAGCGCTCTGACTAATCTTATGAATCGGATGTGTAAGAAAAACTGAATAAAACATGACTTCTTCATGTGCTGCTGCTGTATCAGTTTATAAAGTCACTGAGGTTTAAATGCAGGAGAAAAACGAGCACAGAGTGAGTCAGATGCAAACAAGTGCATTTACAGTAACCGCTGCACATTTACATGAGTACAGTAGATGATACGTTTGTGTGTGAATGTGATCATATCACAGAACTGAATCACAAACACATACAGTATGCGTGCTTACGTCAGCATGAAAAAAATGGACAAATTGCCTTGAAATAAACAGGAAATAAATCCAAAAGATCAGGCATAAAATGCAATATGACGTCGGCTGGTGTGCTGTAGTAGTGAATATCATATTTAGTATGATATTCAGTAGCATAGCGTCATGTAGCAGTGGGTATTCTCCAGGAATACATTATACAGTTAGACAACAGATCGATCTGACAGCATGAAACATATAGTGTGACGTCGTTATATCATGATGAGACAGTGATAAGTGATCACAGCAGTGACAGCACATAATACATCAGTCATCCCAATACACTCATAAACCACTCAAGCATGTTGTTAGTAATAATATAAAGCAGAGGGCCATAGTAACAATAGTAAAATCACTTTAATCTAAAGTTTCTTGTGGCTGCTTGCTCTTATATGGTAACACTTTACAATTAGTTCCCATTAACTAACAATAACAATTAGCAATACATTTGGTACAATATTTACTCATCTTTGTTGATGTTAGTTAATAGCTCATGTTAGATATAATTTTAAGAGACACAAATTTTGTTTTCATTATGTATTAGAAAATGCTGACATTAACATTAACAGAAGTATTTTTCATTGATATCAGTTAATGTAGTCAATTAAAGTTAACAAAACATATCGTAAAGTGTTACCATTAATATTGTATAAAAGGGTCTGCCAACTGATTAAATATCAAAGACTTAAAGTGCCCCTATTATGGATTTTTGAAAATGAGCTTTCATGCAGTGTGTAACACAGCTCTAAGTGAATGAAAACATACTGCAAAGTTTGAAATCTGAAAGTGCACCGTGTATAAAGTTATTGTCTCTCAAAAGAAAGAGTTGACTCTGAATCATTGAAAGGAGTCATTTTTAAAATGAATCCCAAGCCGTTTCATGTTGATGTCAAAATTAAACATTATCATATTGCCGCCCACTTGTTGGTCTTTTCGCATTGGTCTGAATGAAAATTCAAATTAATTATTTGCCACTAGGTGGCGCTTTTGGAGCGGTAAAAATAGCCGTTTTCCCGGTAACGCTGCACACAAAGCAGCACTGCGCTCACAAACACTGCTTTATCAGGCATTACAGACATGATGAAATGGAAATGAAATCGATCAATCGCCGCATATTAGCATCACGCAAAGGAGGGGTTTGGAAAAATGAATCGTTAAACGAATCGTTTGGGAGTCGTTGATCAAGTAAGGTAAATGCATATTATAAGACAATGAAAGTGTTTTTTGACCTTGCATGCATGTCAACCTGTTGTTGGGGACTCCCAAAACCAAAATATGAACATTTCATTATCCATAATATAGGGGCACTTTAAAAATGAAGAAAAACACATGCAAATTTAGATTGCAGGAGTCAAAGCATTTATAAAACTGGCAATAATAGCAATATGATAAACACAATGTTCAACAAATAATTACATTTATTACACATGTGCATGCACACAGGGTTACAGTGTGTATACACTCGCTTAGTGAAAGTCATCCAATAACCTGGAGTGTTCAAACAGTGATCTAACACATCTAATAGCATAACATATTACATTCAGCAGAACAATCATCTCCACATTATCATTCTCCAAATGAAAATAACCTTCCTAATGCACCACAAACACACTCCCTTACACATCATTACACACACACACACACAGCTAAGTAGTATAAAAGCCATCAGCTCTAATCCAGCTTAGTAAACTAAAAGAGCCGCTATCAAATCACTCTCAAATCCAGTCTAAACTGCTCTTCACACATACACAAACACACACGATCACTCTCGCACACTTTTAACGAGCCATGCTCATTGTTTCATCTCATGAGGCTGATTATGAGGCTGTAAACTCTGAGGTGTTATGAAGCAACATTACAGTCATCTTATTAAAACATCAGCAACAGAAAGCACTTCCAGCGCGTCTCACAGCCCTGCGTGTAGAAATATGTGTGGAGAGACGTCTAAAGCGCCTGTTCTCAAAAGTTGCCATGGAGAATTGCTATAAATTGGATATGAATAATATCAAAGTGTAAAATTAAGCATTTACATGCACTACAGGGGTTTAAATCAATTTCTATTTGCGTGCATATGCACACACCCACATCCTCACACATACAAGCAGCCCACTGAGTGATAAATAACAGATTTCTGCACTACTCCACACATATGATGCCCTCACACACACACACACACACACAGACTATAGCTCCATTACGGCCATCTCTCCGCACACTCACCACAGGAGGAAAATGAGAGCACCAGGCTGGTCTTGAGTGTGTGTCCTGTAGGTTGCACTGCCGGGAAGCTCTTGAACAATGACGCCGTTCACCACACAAATGACGGGTGATTACCGTTAACATTAGAGAGACTTTACCCAGGAGAAGCGATCAGAGATCAGTTTGCTTAACCACAAAGCCAATCCATCATACTTACTCCAATATATTTATTTCTTACAGAAATGTGTGTGTGTGTGTGTGTATATACACATACTGTATGTGCACAAATATATACACACATACACTGCCATTCAAATGTTTGGGATCAGTAAGATTTTTTTAAAGAAGTCTCTTATGCTCATCAAAGCTACATTTATTTGATTTATTATTGCAATTTAAAATAGCTTTTTTTATTTTAATATACTCTGGATACAAAGCTGAATTTTCAGCCTCATTACTCCAGTCTTCAGTGTCACATCCTTCAGAAATCATTCTAATATTGTGATTTATTATCAATGTTGGAAACAATTGTGCTGCTTAATAATTTTCGGAAACTGTGACACTCATAAAAAGTTAAAAGGAACAACATTTATTCAAAATAGAATTTTTTTCTAACAATACAGGTCTTTACTATCACTTTTTTTAATCAATTTAACACATCCTTGCTGAATAAAAGTATTATTATTATTTTTTTCAAAAAAAGAAAGGAAAAAAATACTGTTGTGGCAATTTTCCATTTCAGTGAAGGTATGAGACAAAAGTCTTTTGAATATTTATTTTCTTGCAAGAAAATGGTCTACAGTCATACAGTCATTTGTGTTGGCTGCAGAGTGTGACTCAGCATTTATACCTTAATCAAATCAGGATGCTTCTATCTCATCCAATAATAATGCATATTCAACATGTGTGTCCATTTAAGGTATCCAACTATGTCGCTTAGATGCATTTAATGCAAGTCATCATCTTACAAGCGAGCATGTAGGGTCTCTAAAATAACACTCATTGTCTCACACTTGTCTGCACATACATATACATTTCCTGTTGATCTTTTAGCACATCAGAATAACTCAAGCATACTGATGAAGCATTTAGACTGTCGAAAGAACACTCTTTTGTAGAATAAAGCAAATAATACCTATAATAATAAAAATGTCCCTCACAATTACTGACCCCAAACTTTTGAATGGTATATTGTATTTATATTGAAATTCTTGATGGCATCAATAAGCTAGGATTCTTTTCAATAAATGGCAGATACTATAAACGTATACTATTCTGTTAAAAATGAGAAAGACTAAACACTGAAAAAATATGTAAAACTGAAATATTCACAAAAATTATAATGTACAGTGAATTATTAATATACAGTAAAGTTGAATACAGTAAAGTTTAGGTGTAATGTACAGTAATGTAATTTTAATGTACAGTAAATTTTAAATTTTGCTATAAAAGTGTAATTTATCATGTTTTAATTAGATTTAAAAAAAAACTGGATATGAATAAGACTGATTTATACAAGAGAGTTTGTGAGTGTTGTTAATTACATTCATATAGTGTCTTTTTTTTTTTTTTTAGTATCTAGTATCTTTTTCCCCCAAGAAATGAGATTAACACCTTTTTATGGGTAATAAGCTCTGTAGGAGAAAGCTCTTTGCCATAATCTCTCATTAACCCTTTAGTTTAGAAATAGATAATGATCCAAATCCTAAAACAGGCATAAACCATTAAATATCCAAAATGTTGATACTAAGAAATAACAGATCCAGTGTCAGCCAATAACTGATTTGGTGCAGGTCTTATTTTTTCCACTTTTCTTTGCTAGGTTTCAAAAACTACAACATATCTCTCCATCTATTGTACTGTATATTACAACAGCTTGATGCCTGATTTCACTTGTCAGCTAGTCAAATTCTAGGTTGGGGCTTTAAGTATGCTGATACTATAAATCCAGTCAATAACAACACATTATAAAGACATTGTTTATCAGTAATCAGTCATAACACAAAAAAGAGGTTTACGTGATCAAAATTGATTTCATTGTAAGCATGTCAAACTCTAGATTAGAGCATCAACGAACCAATATTATATCTAAAATATATTAAGTAAAAACACATAAGATTTACACAATAACATACAGTAGATAAAATCAGTTATCGATAAAATGCCAAACTTGTAAGAAAAGTTTTATATAAAAACAATAAAAGTTTTTGAGCCACACAGATGGATTTAATAAACTCGAAGGCTCAGCGATGGGCCAGTATAACGCGGTGCAATGGCACTGTTATCTCTTCAGCACATTTGGACATTTGCTGAGTGATTCATTCAGCTAAGACACTGGAGAAAAGGAAATCAGATTAGTAAAGAGTGAGAGGGATCAGCTCTTTGATAATGGGTTATATCAGTGCTGTAAGGTCAGATACTTCCACGTTTACAGATTTGAACACTCAAACAGAGCAGATCACCACTGGCTCAGCTGCTGATACAAGGGATTTATACTGTGTGTGTGTGCGCGAGTAACATAAGTGAGAACAAAACCAAGTGATGTACGAAAGACGACATTCTGACAGCAGGACATGGTTTTACTTTATCAAGACAGCCGCAGACTTTCTCAAGTGCGCAGACTGGAGCAGTGAGACGTTATGTGTTTGATAGAGAGAGCGAGAGAGAGAGAGAGATGAAAGTGTGGAGGAAAGCCCTGAGTAAGGTTTTATTCTGTTATATATCGCAGGATGAAAGAGACAAACACTGAGGCTGCACTCAAGACTGTGTATGATCAACACATGGTACGCTGGGGGCGGGTTTAGTGCGAGGGTAGATAAATCTGGTGACAATAGTTAATCAGTCATTTTAATGGGGGATATGACAATGGATTTTTCTAACAGATGTGGCTACTGCTAAAGAAAAATATACCTTAAAGTTCAATTACAGAGAAAAATCCACTTTTTGTCCTTTTAAAAGAATAAAATATATTTTTAGAAGTCTGCAATAGATTCAATTCAGCAACTTTATATTAGTGCTGTCAGAATTAGTGCCGTAACACATGCGATTAATTTTTCCAGTTTAACGGAAATTTTTTATAAATATTTAATGCAGTTAATGCAAATACAACGGTGCGTGCTGTAGCCTGTATCATTTCATATTAAAGCGAGAATGAAATATGATCATTCATGTCAGAACCGCGTCACATTCAGCAGTGGCAGCTCTTAAAGTAATAGCAGCCAAATCAATAACTCAATAACTTTTTTGTAGCTTTAAGTATTCATCTATATTTAATTTAGAATTTAGTGTTTGATAACTTTATTCAACTTCTGCATATTTACTACTTGCTGAAGGGCACAGGTAAATTATTAGTAATTACTTATTATTATGGGTTTATGTGAAGATTGTTTTAATTTCCCTTAAATTAGAAGTTGTTATTTTCTAAAGTCTAAAAAAATGTTAAAATTGACAGCTCTCAATTATATTTTTAATAATTATATATTAATATTATATTTTAATTATATATATATTTTTTTACATTAGAAAAAAAAAAAAAAACTTGCTTTGGACCAATATTTATTGTTCAACATCGCACAACAACAGACACAGATGATCCTGTTGCATTTTTGTGTAGAACTCGCACATCTTAGTAGACTATTGAGAGGACACGAGAGAGAACACCTTTTCATTTTCCTAGAAAAAATTATATATTTAACCACCACCCTCTGTCGAAACACACTTTCCATAACTAGTCCCTTAGATTCTAGACCTCTGTCTTGATCTTTTCTGATGAAACAAATGATCTGCACTCTCTCGTATAAAATAAAATCAATAAGCATCAATTGGTTTTTGCATATCATAACACACACTTACCCTGTGACACAATACAGATAACACAATAGCACTGCTAATGGACATAATGCCTGTGAAATGAGGATATGAGTATAGATTTACTAATGCTCTCTGACTGAGTTATTATTTCTGTCATGTGTTAATCAACACAAATCTAATGAAGATGCACTCACTTCTGCACTAATAAGGAAATAGAATGAGAACACATCCTTATAGGACACTGCATGCGTGTGTGTGTGTGTGTGTGTGTGTGTGTGTGTGTGTGTGTGTGTCAAAGAAAGGTCAGCAGCCAAACTACTCTATGTAAACTTTCAGTCCTAAAGAAACATTGTTGCTCTGGCATACAGGGACAGAAGACAATAACTTTCAAAAGACAAACATTAAACCAGACAAAACATGCAGCCCACACAGTGACCAAAAGACAAAAATAGGCAAATTCAAACTGAACTACACTTTCTAAAGAGAATATGAGTTGCACTTGCTGCGGAGCAGAAGTAACTCCCACAATGCTAGGAACTGACATTCTCATTATATAGAGCCTTCATTCTGTATACACCCTTGAGTCATACAGTTGGTAACACTTTAGCTTAGGGACCAATTCTCACTATTAACTGGTTGTTTATTAGCATGCATGTTACTAGCATATTGGCTGTTTATTAGTACTTATAAAGCATACATGATGGCTTATTCTTCATGACCATATGTGACCCTGGACCACAAAACCAGACAGTCTTAAGTAAGACAGGTACAGTATATTTGTAGAAATATCCAAAAATACATTGAATGGGTCAAAATGATCAATTTTTCTTTTATGCCAAAAATCATTAGGATATTAAGTAAAGATCATGTTCCATGAAGATATATTGTAAATTTCCTACCATAAATATATCAAATCTTAATTTTTGATTAGTAATATGCATTGCTAAGAACTTCATTTGGACAACTTTAAAGGCGATTTTCTCAATATTTAGATTTTTTTGCACCCTCAGGTTCCATCCTAACAGATCATACATCAATGGAAAGCTTATTTATTCAGCTTTCAAATTATGCATAAATCTCAATTTCAAAAAATTGACCCTTATGGCCAGGGTCACATATTATAGATCCTACTCAATACCTAAACTTAACAACTACCTTACTATTACTAAGCAGCACATTAGGAGTTTATTGAGACGAAAGTCATAGTTATTGGTTAGTTAACAGTGAAAATTGGTCCCTAAATTGTGACCATAAGAATATGCTAGAAATGATCTCAACACACATACAAATGATCCAATTTGATTTCAGGAAAGCTTTAAGATTGTAAGCTCATGCACACACACACACACACACACACACACACTCCATTGTCACAGGACTCAAACTCATTAAAGTGCCTGAAGTGCATTGGATCCACTGATCTCTTTAAAATTACTGACAAAGAGATCAAATGGAAGAAAATTTCTCAGATTTTTTTCCTGCTTTGTTGAATTACATTTAGAGCAGCTGTCAGTTTAAGTTTAACTTCAGGTGATAATAGTAAATCTGCATACCTGAGAAGATTAAAAAAAGATTTGAGACTGAGAAGACTAAAAAAAAAAAAAAGAAAAGATCATTTTCACAAATCACATATTCTTTATCTGGGCTTCTCAACAGGAGGTGGAAAAAAAATGATGCTAAATACAAATGATAACAACCAAAATAAAGTGAGTCACCTGGTAGTCAAATAAGACAGATGTCAACAAAGACAGACTGCTTGACATTCAAAAATCCACAAAAAAAAAACATGAACAAAACCATACAAGATTAGAGGAAAAACTACCCTCTCTCTAAGAAATACTGCTTCACTATATGAAATATTGAAATATTACCATGAAACCATCAAAAGAAGAGGGACATTCAGAAAGAAAACCTTGTGTTAATAATTATGCATTTTTGTAAAGTTTTGTAACAAACAATTCTGCTACTGTGTCGACTCGCCACTTGATGCCCAACGTAAAATGTTTGTCCTGAAGAAAAAGCAGTTTTAGAAGTACTGCTCTATATTACAGCCCTGAGACGCCGAGCTCCTCCTGGGAGGTAAATTGAAGTTGGCATTACGATCTGGAAACCGTTGAGTGCCTATCAGTCAAACATTCAATCTCATATCTGCCAAATGCCTCCGGCTGCGTGGAAAAACTGACTTCAGATCAGTCAAATCACTATGTTGTGAAGCACACTTATCTAAGGGGGAGAAGTTACTATTAAACAATTGTGAAGGAGGTGAGTGAAGGAGACATACTGTGAGAAAAAGGGCCTGGAAACTTGAGGATTTCTCCACATCCCTCTAATCTGAAGAACACATGGCCCTCACGCTGGAAAAACAGCCACTCAGGAATAAAGAGGGATTGTTGGGGAGCAGATGATGGAGAATGACCATTGGCTGGTTCTGAGGTAATACTTTCATCCCTATTCCACACCGCTGGCTCACGTTAAGGGAACATGTTTTGAGATCTGCTCTTCAGAGGTCTGACTATGAGGTCAATGCTTTGAAAAGAGCTTTGTGAAGTCCCCCGTATGTGTGTGTTTATACCTGATCCGCTTTCACACTGTCCAGATGTGACTTTTGCAACCTAAAACAGTCACAGAGAAGGAAAAAGTCACAAGTTTGTGGAAAGACTATTATTGGAATGGTTCACTCAGAAATAAGGTTTGGGGCGACATGAGGGGGTGAAGGATCAGAATTTTTTATTTTTGGATGAACTATCCCTTTGAAACTCGCATGATAAAGTTATGAGCTCATGGAGAATTCTTCATCTATCACCGTATCTCCTCCTCCATCTCACTTTCAGCCTTAGGTGGACATCCTACACCACCTTGCACTGAAACAGCTCTGTCTGCGTCCAAATAAACACTGAACTGAGCACAAGGTGCACATGTCAGACGGAGTTTGGCAGATATTTTTGCTAAGCTCTTACCCAGCTGAGACTGCACTCAATACAGCAAGTGAATTCAATTAAACTGAACTCCGAGTCACGGAACACAAACTCTAAATGTGTTTAGCCGAGGTCCCAATTCTACAGAGTGCAGCCCTTTTACATTAAGAAAATACAACCAAACTGCAGTAAATCAAGTTGGAGGGCGCTGGGAGAAGCAGCGTGGCGTAAAATCTGATTGTCTGTGCAGGGCGAAGCTACCAGGTTGTGCAGATTGGAGAATTTTACAAGACAAATGATCCGCTCCAGAAGAAGCCATAAAGGGACAAAGATGGTCCTGGTCCAGTGAGCCCGAAATATCTTAAACACATGCAAATATAAACACATACATAAACTCCATAAAAATAATACACAGGAAATGTTAGATTATAAAAAAATTCCTATAATCTAACTATTAAACTTTGGCACGTAAAGGCTAGTTCACACCAAGGTTGATAACTGTAATGATAATGAAAAATATAAAGTTTTAATAATCATTCTAATTCTATGAAAACAGGGAAGTCACCATAACTCAGAATCTACCTGACTTTAAAGAGTTTGAGCATTTCATACATTTCTCTTCAAATGACATAATGAAAATTGGGTCAACCTTTACTCATCATCATGTCATTATGAAACCTGTATGATTTTCTTCTTTGTCAAACACAGATTTGTGTGAGGAACAGGCCAAAATTTAAATCATATTCAATATGCACGCATCATAAATGATTATGAGACATATGAGAATGAATGACAAAACTAAACGAATGGTGCTGGAGGTATAATAGGTATCAGAGGTGGTGTGATGAATTTTAAAATACAATATTTGAATACAGTGCATTAGTCATATGATCAGCATTTACGGAGCCGTTATTTTTGGCACTCAACAGCCCCCTGGTCCCTATTCACTTCAAATTCATATGGAAAAGAGCAGCATGAACATTCAACGAAACTTCTCCTCTGGTGGTTTATAGCAGAAATTTCATTTTTTGGGCAAAGTGTGTCTTTAATATTGCTGTAGTCTTCACTCTTATCAGAGTAAACTTTGGAATGATGGAATTCAGTTTTAAAAGACATCCTGGACCAAGACTGAAATCCCTTTTCCCGTGAGGTGAATTAAAGAATAAAGCTGAAAACTCCCTGTGGGGTCCAGATCACAATACACGTGCCATATACCAGTCAATCATATCACATCAACAGAACAAACAAATAAACGAATAAACTGACAAACAAACAGGACTCAGTTTCATTTTAGTAAATACCTTGGTGGCACTGAGCTAAGGTGATGGCGGCTCGTGAGAAATTATGGACCTGTGCCACCCGCTGCATCCACACACATAAGAGAATGATGCAGCTGTTCAATAAAACCAAATGAAGCAAAGCACACACATGCATACAAAACCCTTCTCAAGGACATATTCTTGTGATTTGACACGTTTTCTTTCATGCACACTTAAAATATCCCATACAATACACTTCAGAAATAGTAAGAGTTGCAAACACAGTACGGTACTGCATTTCACTGGG